>CM031999.1:12384744-12424502 GCA_018804465.1 Populus tomentosa
ATTTCAAGTGATCCCTCTTGAGCATCCTTGCTTCTGCTACATGTTCTACATCAGACATCTTCTACAAACGGAGAAACGTTTTGCCTCGGTGAGTTTCGAGGCATTCCGACTTTGATGCCCTCGTTGCCGAAATTCAGCTGCCGTTGAATTTCAGGTGATCCCTCTTGAGCATGTTTGCTTCTGCTACTTGTTCTACATCAAACTTGTTCCGCAAACAGCGAAAGGCTTTGCCTCGGTGAGTTTCGCGGCATTCCGAATTCGATGCCCCGGTTGCCGAAATTCAGTTGCCGTAGAAATTAGGGTGATCCCTCTTTAGCATGTATGCTTCTGCTACTTGTTCTACATCAGACATCTTCCGCAAACGGAGAAACGCTTTGCCTCGGTGAGTTTCGAAGCATTCCGACATTGATGCCCCCGTTGCCGAAATTCAGCTGCCGTTGAATTTCAGGTGATCCCTCATTAGCATGTATGATTCTACTACATGTTCTACACCAGACATCTTCCCCAAACGGCGAAACGCTTTGACTCGGTGAGTTTCGCGGCATTCCGACTTCGATGCCCCGGTTGCCGAAATTCAGTTGCCTTTGAATTTCGGGTGATCCCTATTGAGCATGTATGCTTCTGCGACTTGTTCAACATCAGACTTCTTCCGCAAACAGCCAAAGGCTTTGCCTCGGTGAGTTTCGCGACATTCCGAATTCGATGCCCCAGTTGCCGAAATTCAGTTGCCGTTGAAATGAGGGTGATCCCTCTTTAGCATGTATGCTTCTGCTACTTGTTCTACATCAGACATCTTCCCCAAACGGAGAAACGCTTTGCCTCGGTGAGTTTCGCGGCATTCCGAATTCGATGCCCAGGTTGCCGAAATTCAGTTGCCTTTGAATTTCAAATGATCCCTCTTGAGCATCCTTGCTTCTGCTCCATGTTCTACATCAGACATCTTCCGCAAACGGAGAAACGCTTTGCCTCGGTGAGTTTCGAGGCATTCCGACTTTGATGCCCCCGTTGCCGAAATTCAGCTGCCGTTGAATTTCAGGTGATCCCTCTTGAGCATGTTTGCTTCTGCTACTTGTTCTACATCAAACTTGTTCCGCAAACAGCGAAAGGCTTTGCGCTGGTGAGTTTCGCGGCATTCCGAATTCGATGCCCCGGTTGCCGAAATTCAGTTGCCTTTGAATTTCGGGTGATCCCTCTTGAGCATGTATGCTTCTGCTACTTGTTCTACACCAGACATCTTCCGCAAACTGCGAAAGGCTTTGCCTCGGTGAGTTTCGCGGCATTCCGAATTCGATGCCCCGGTTGCCGAAATTCAGTTGCCTTTGAAATTAGGGTGATCCCTCTTTAGCAAGTATGCTTCTGCTACTTGTTCTACATCAGACATCTTCCGCAAACGGAGAAACGCTTTGCCCCGGTGAGTTTCGAGGCATTCCAACTTCGATTCCCAAGTTGCTGAAATTCAGTTGCCGTTGAATTTCGGGTGATCCCTCTTGAGCATGTATGCTTCTGCGACTTGTTCAACATCAGACTTCTTCCGCAAACAGCCAAAGGCTTTGCCTCGGTGAGTTTCGCGACATTCCGAATTCGATGCCCCAGTTGCCGAAATTCAGTTGCCGTTGAAATGAGGGTGATCCCTCTTTAGCATGTATGCTTCTGCTACTTGTTCTACATCAGACATCTTCCCCAAACGGAGAAACGCTTTGCCTCGGTGAGTTTCGCGGCATTCCGAATTCGATGCCCAGGTTGCCGAAATTCAGTTGCCTTTGAATTTCAAATGATCCCTCTTGAGCATCCTTGCTTCTGCTCCATGTTCTACATCAGACATCTTCCGCAAACGGAGAAACGCTTTGCCTCGGTGAGTTTCGAGGCATTCCGACTTTGATGCCCCGGTTGCCGAAATTCAGTTGCCGTTGAATTTCGGGTGATCCCTCTTGAGCATGTATGCTTCTGCTACTTGTTCTACATCAAACTTGTTCCGCAAACAGCGAAACGCTTTGCACTCGGTGAGTTTCGCGGCATTCCGACTTCGATGCCCCGGTTGCCGAAATTCAGTTGCCTTTGAATTTCGGGTGATCCCTCTTGAGCATGTATGCTTCTGCTACTTGTTCTACATCAGACTTCTTCCGCAAACGGCGAAAGGCTTTGCCTCGGTGAGTTTCGCGGCATTCCGACTTCGATGCCCCGGTTGCCGAAATTCAGTTGCCTTTGAATTTCGGGTGATCCCTCTTGAGCATGTATGCTTCTGCTACTTGTTCTACAATCATACTCTTCCCGCAAAAAGCGAAACGCTTTGCACTCGGTGAGTTTCGCGGCATTTCCGACTTCGATGCCCCGGTTGCCGAAATGCAGTTGCCTTGAATGTCGGGTGATCCCGCTTGAGCATTATGGCTTCTGCTACTTGTTCGTACATCAGCACTTCTTCCGCAAAACGGCGAAACAGCTTTGACTCGGTGAGTTTCGCGGCATTCCGAACTTCGATGCCCCGTTGCCGAAATTCAGTTGCCTTTGAATTTCGGGTGATCCGTCTTGAGCATGTAGACGTCTGCTACTTGTTCTACATCAGACTTCTTCCCGCAAAACGCGAAACGCTTTGACTCGGTGAGTTTTCGCAGCATTCCGACTTCGATGCCCTGGTTGCCGAAATTCAGTTTGCCTTTGAATTTTCGGGTTGATCCTCTTGAGCATGTATGCTTCTGCTACTTGTTCTACATCAGACTTCCTTCCGCAAACGGCGAAACGCTTTGACTCGGTGAGTTTCGAGGCATTCCGACTTTCGATGCCCCGTTGCTGAAATTCAGTTGCCTTTGAATTTCGGTGATCCCTCTTGAGCATGTATGCTTCTGCTACATTGTTCTACATCAGACTTCTTCCCAAACGGCGAAACGCTTTTGCACGCGGTGAGTTCGAGGCATTCCGACTTCGATGCCCGCCGGTTGCCGAAATTCAAGTTGCCTTTGAATTTCGGGTGATCCCTCTTGAGCATGTATGCTTCTGCGACTTGTTCTAACATCAGACTTATCTTCCGCAAACGGCGAAACGCTTTGACTCGGTGAGTTCGCGGGCATTCCGACATTCGATGCCCCGGTTGCCGAAATTCAATTGCCTTTGAATTTCGGGTGAATCCTCTTGAGCATGTATGCTTCTGCTACTTGTTCTACATCAGACTTCTTCTCGCAAACCGGCGAAACGCTTGACTCGGTGAGTTTCGAGGCATTTCCGAATTCGATGCCCCGTTGCCGAAATTCAGTTGCCTTGGGAATTTCCGGGTGATCCTCTTGAGGCATAGTATGCTTCTGCTACTTGTTATACTACATCATGACTTCTCCTCGCAAACTAGCGCAAAGGCTTTGTACTAGGTGAGTTTCGAGGCCATTCCGAATTCGATGCCCCGGTTGCCGAAATTCAGTTGCCTTTGAAATTAGGGTGAGCCCTCTTAGGCATGTAGCTTCTGCTACTTGTTCTTCATCAAGCTTTACTTCACGAATTGCAAACGCTTTGACTTCGGTGAGTTTCAGCAGCATTCCGACTTCGGGATGCCCCGGTTGCCGGAAAAAAATTGCATGTGCCTTGTGCAGTTCAAGGGTGATCCTAGGGAGCTTGTATACTTGCCTTCTGCTACTAACTTGTTCTACATCAGACATCTTCTCCGCAAATGGAGAAACGCTTTGACCTCGGTGAGTTTCGAGGCATTCCGACCTTTCGATGCCCCGGTTGCCGAAATTCACTTGCCTTTGAATTTCGGGTGATCCCTCTTGAGCATGTATGCTTCTGCTACTTGTTCTACATCATACTTTCTTCCGCAAACGGCGAAACGCTTTGACTCGGTGAGTTTCGCGGCATTCCGACTTCGATGCCCCGGTTGCCGAAATTCAGTTGCCTTTGAATTTCGGGTGATCCCTCTTGAGCATGTATGCTTCTGCTACTTGTTCTACATCAGACTTCTTCCGCAAACGGCGAAACGCTTTGACTCGGTGAGTTTCGCGGCATTCCGACTTCGATGCCCCGGTTGCCGAAATTCAGTTGCCTTTGCATTTCGGGTGATCCCTCTTGAGCATGTATGCTTCTGCTACTTGTTCTACATCATACTTTCTTCCGCAAACGGCGAAACGCTTTGACTCGGTGAGTTTCGCGGCATTCCGACTTTCGATGCCCCGGTTGCCGAAATTCAGTTGCCTTTGAATTTCGGGTGATCCCTCTTGAGCATGTATGCTTCTGCTACTTGTTCTACATCAGACTTCTTCCGCAAACGGCGAAACGCTTTGACTCGGTGACTTTCGCAGCATTCCGACTGTCGAATGTCCCGGTTGCCGAAATTCAGTTGCCTTTGAATTTCAAGGGTGATCCCTATGGACAGCCGTAGCTTCTGCGACTATGTTCTACATCAGACATTCTTCCAGCAAATGAGAAACGCTTTACTCGGATGAGTTGCCGAGGCATTCCGACTTCGATGCCCCGTGTTGCCGAAAGTTCGAGCTGCCTTAAGAATTTCAAGGTGATCCTCTTGAGCATGTATCGCTTCTGCTACATTGTTCTACATCAGACATGCTTCACGCAAACGGCGAAACGCTTTGACTCGGTGAGTCTTCGCGGCTTACCTGACTTCGATGTCCTCGTTGCCTGAAATTCAAGTGCCTTGAATTTCGGGTGATCACGCTTGAGGCAGGTATGCCTGCTTGCGACTTGGGTCTACATCGACATTCTTCCAGCGAACGGCGAAAATGCTTTGACTCGATGATTTTCGAGCATTCCGACTCGATGACCCCGGTTTGTCCGGAAATTCATTGCCTTTGAATTTCGGGTGATCCCTCTTGAGCATGTATGCTTCTGCTACTTGTTCTACATCAAACTTCTTCCGCAAACAGCCGAAGGCTTTAACTCGGTGAGTTTCGCGGCATTCCGAATTCGTTGCCCCGGTTGCCGAAATTCAGTTGCCTTTGAATTTCGGGTGATCCCTCTTGAGCATGTATGCTTCTGCTACTTGTTCTACATCAGACTTCTTCCGCAAACAGCCAAAGGCTTTGCCTCGGTGAGTTTCGCGGCATTCCGAATTCGATGCCCCGGTTGCCGAAATTCAGTTGCCTTTGAAATTAGGGTGATCCCTCTTAAGCATGTATGCTTCTGCTACTTGTTCTTCATCAGACTTGTTACGCAATTGGCGAAACGCTTTGACTCGGTGAGTTTCGCAGCATTCCGACTTCGATGCCCCGGTTGCCGAAATTCATTTGCCTTTGAATTTCAAGTGATCCCTATTGAGCATCCTTGCTTCTGCTACATGTTCTACATCAGACATCTTCCGCAAATGGAGAAACGCTTTGCCTCGGTGAGTTTCGAGGCATTCCGACTTTGATGCCCCCGTTGTTGAAATTCAGCTGCCGTTGAATTTCAGGTGATCCCTCTTGAGCATGTATGCTTCTGCTACATGTTCTACATCAGACATGTTCACCAAACGGCGAAACGCTTTGACTCGGTGAGTTTCGCGGCATTCTGACTTCGATGCCTCGGTTGCTGAAATTCAAGTGCCCTTGAATTTCGGGTGATCCCTCTTGAGCATGTATGCTTCTGCGACTTGTTCAACATCAGACATCTTCCGCAAACGGCGAAACGCTTTGACTCGGTGAGTTTCGAGGCATTCCGACTTCAATGCCCCGGTTGCCGAAATTCAGTTGCCTTTGAATTTCGGGTGATCCCTCTTGAGCATGTATGCTTCTGCTACTTGTCCTACATCACACTATCTTCCGCGAACAGCGAAACACTTTGACTCGGTGAGTTTCGCGGCATTCCGAATTCGATGGCCCCCGGTTGCCGAAATTCATTTGCCTTTGAAATTAGGGTGATCCCTCTTAAGCATGTAATGCTTCTGCTACTTGTTTCTTCATCAGACTTGTTACGCAATTGGCGAAAACGCTTTGAACTCGGTGAGTTTCGCAGCATTCCCACTTCGATGCCCCGTTGCCGAAATTCATTTGCCTTTGAATTTCAAAACTGATCCCTATGGAGCATCCTTGCTTCTGCTACATGTTCTACATCAGACATCTTCCGCAAATGGAGAACGCTTTGCCTCGGTGAGTTTCGAGGCATTCCGACTTTGATGCCCTGTTGTTGAAAATTCAGCTGCCGTTGAATTTCAGGTGATCCCTCTTGAGCATGTATGCTTCTGCTACATGTCTACATCAAGACGTTCACCACGCAAACACGAAACGCTTTACTCGGTGAGTTTCGCGGCATTCCACTTCGATTCCCAGTTGCTGAAATTCAGTTGCCGTTGAATTTGGGGTGAACCCTCTTGAGCATGTATGCTTCTGCGACTTGTTCAACAGCATACATTCTTCCACAAACGGCAATAAACGCTTTGCCTCGGTGAGTTCGCGGCAGTCCGACTTCGATGCCTCGGGTTGCCGAAATTCAGTTGCCTTTGAATTTCGGTGATCCCTCTGAGCATTATGCTTCTTCTACTTGTTCTACTCACGACTTCCTCCGCAAACAGCCAAAGGCTTTGACCTCGGTGAGTTCGCGGCAGTTCCGAATTCGTTGCCCCGTTGCCGAAATTCAGTTGCCTTTGAAATTAGGGTGATCCTCTTTAGCAGTATGCTTCTGACTACTGTTCGTACATCAGACATCTTCCGCAAACGGAGAAAGCGCTTTGCCTCGGTGAGTTTCGAGGCATTTCCGACTTTGATGCCCACCAGTTGTCGAAATTCGGGCTGCCGTTTGAATTTCAGGTATCCCTCTTGAGCATGTATGCTTCTGCTACTTGTTCTACATCAGACTTCTTCCGCACACAGCGAAGGCTTTGCCTTGGTGAGTTTCGTGGGCATTCCGAATTCGATGCCCCGGTTGCCGAAATTCAGTTGCCTTTGAAATTAGGGGTGATCTCTTCTTTAGCATGTATGCTTCTGCTACTTGTTCTACATCAGACATCTTCCGCAAACGGAGAAACGCTTTGCCTCGGTGATTTTCGAGGCATTCCGACTGTGATGCCCCCGTTGGCCCAAATTCAACTGCCGTTGATTTCAGGTGATCCCATCTTGAGCATGTATGCTCTGCTACTTGTTCTACATCAGACGTCTCATCTTCTTCCGCAAACAGCGAAAGGCTTTGCCTTGGTGAGTTTCGTGCATTCCGATTCGATGCCCCGGTTGCCGAAATTCAGTTGCCTTTGAAATTAGGGTGATCTCTCTTTAGCATGTAATGCTTCTGCTACTGTTCTACATCAGACATCTTCCGCAAACGGAGAAACGCTTTGCCTCGGTGATTTTCGAGGGATTCCGACTTTGATGCCCCCCGTTGCCCAAATTCAACTGCCGTTGAATTCAGGTGATCCCTCTTTAGCATTATGCTTCTGCTACTTGGGTCTACATCAGACATCTTCCGCAACGGAGAAACGCTTTGCCCGCGGTGATTTTCCGAGGCATTTCGACTTTGATGCCCCCGTTGCCCAAATTCAGCGTGCCGTTGAATTTCAGGTGATCCCTCTTTAGCATGTATGCTTCTGCTACTTGTTCTACATCAGACTTCTTCCCCAAACGGCAAACGCTTTGACTCGGTGAGTTTCGTGGCATTCCGACATTCGATGCCTCGGTTGCCGAAATTCAGTTGCCTTTGAATTCGGGTGATCCATCTTGAGCATGTATGCTTCTGCTACATGTTCTAACACCAGACATCTTCCCCAAACGGCGAAACGCTTTGACTCGGTGAGTTTCGCGGCATTCCGACTTCGATGCCCCGGTTGCCGAAATTCAGTTGCCTTTGAATTTCGGGTGATCCCTCTTGAGCATGTATGCTTCTGCTACTTGTTCTACATCAGACTTTCTTCCCCAAACAACGAAACGCTTTGACTCGGTGAGTTTCGCGGCATTCCGACTTCGATGCCCCGGTTGCCGAAATTCAGTTGCCTTTGAATTTCGGGTGATCCCTCTTGAGCATGTATGCTTCTGCTACTTGTTCTACATCATACTTTCTTCCGCAAACAGCGAAACGCTTTGACTCGGTGAGTTTCGTGTCATTCCGACTTCGATGCCCCGGTTGCCGAAATTCATTTGCCTTTGAATTTCAAGGTGATCCCTCTGAGCTCCTTGCTTCTGCTAACATGTTCTTACATCAGACCTCATCTTCCGCAAACGGAGAAACGCTTTGCCTCGGTGAGTTTCGGAGGCATTCTGACTTTGATGGCCCCCGTTGTTGAAATGCAGTTAGCTGCGCGTTGAATTCAGGTGATCCTCTTGAGGCATGTATGCTGTCGGCTACATGTGCTACATCAGACCATGTTCACCCAAAAGGCGAAACGATTTGACTCGGTGAGTTTCGCGGGCATTCCACCACTTGATTCCCAGGTTGCCTGAAAATTCAGTTTGCCCTGAATTTGGGGTGAACCCTCTTGAGCATGTATGCTTCATCTACACTTGGGTTCAACATCAGACATCTTCCATAAACGGCGAAACGCTTTGCCCTCGGGAGTTTCGCAGGCATTCTCCGACTTCGATGTCCCGGTGGCCGAAATTCAGTTGCCTTTGAATTTCGGGTGATCCTCTTGAGCATGTATGCGTCTGCTACTTGTTCTTCATCAGACGTTGTTCCGCAAATGGCGAAACGCTTTGACTCGGTGAGTTTCGCAGCATTCCGACTTCGATGCCCGGTTGCCGAAATTCAGTTGCCTTTGAATTTCGGGTGATCCCTCTTGAGCATGTATGCTTCTGCTACTTGTTCTACATCAGACCTTCTTCCGCAAACGGCGAAACGCTTTGACAGGGTGAGTTTCGCGGCATTCCGACTTCGATGCCCCGTTGCCGAAATTCAGTTGCCTTTGAATTTCGGGTGATCCCTCTTGAGCATGTATGCTTCTGCTACTTGTTCTACATCAGACTTTCTTCCGCAAACGGCGAAACGCTTTGACTCGGTGAGTTTCGCGGCATTCCGACTTCGATGCCCCGGTTGCCGAAATTCAGTTGCCTTTGAATTTCGGGTGATCCCTCTTGAGCATGTATGCTTCTGCTACTTGTTCTACATCAGACATTCTTCCACAAACGGCGAAACGCTTTGACTCGGTGAGTTTCGCGGCATTCCGACTTCGATGCCCCGGTTGCCGAAATTCAGTTGCCTTTGAATTTCGGGTGATCCCTCTTGAGCATGTATGCTTCTGCTACTTGTTCTACATCATACTTTCTTCCGCAAACGGCGAAACGCTTTGACTCGGTGAGTTTCGAGGGATTCCGACTTCGATGCCCCGGTTGCCGAAATTCAGTTGCCTTTGAATTTCGGGTGATCCCTCTTGAGCATGTATGCTTCTGCTACTTGTTCTACATCAGACTTTCTTCCGCAAACGGCGAAACGCTTTGACTCGGTGAGTTTCGAGGCATTCCGACTTCGATGCCCCGGTTGCCGAAATTCAGTTGCCTTTGAATTTCGGGTGATCCCTCTTGAGCATGGATGCTTCTGCTACTTGTTCTACATCATACTTTCTTCCGCAAACGGCGAAACGCTTTGACTCGGTGAGTTTCGCGGCATTCCGACTTCGATGCCCCGGTTGCCGAAATTCAGTTGCCTTTGAATTTCGGGTGATCCCTCTTGAGCATGTATGCTTCTGCTACTTGTTCAACATCAGACATCTTCCGCAAACGGCGAAATGCTTTGACTCGGTGAGTTTCGCGGCATTCCGACTTCGATGCCCCGGTTGCCGAAATTCAGTTGCCTTTGAATTTCGGGTGATCCCTCTTGAGCATTCCGACTTTGATGCCCCCGTTGTTGAAATTCAGCTGCCGTTGATTTCAGGTGATCCCTCTTGAGCATGTATGCTTCTCTGCTACATGTTCTACATCAGACATGTTCACCAAACGGCGAAACGCTTTGACCTCGGTGAGTTTCGCGGCATTCTGACTTCGATGCCTCGGTTGCTGAAATTCAAGTGCCCTTGAATTTCGGGTGATCCCTCTTGAGTCATGTATGCTTCTGCTACTTGTTCTACATCAGCTTCTTCCGCAAACAGCGAAACGCTTTGACTCGGTGAGTTTTCGCATCATTCCGAAGCTTCGATGCCCCGGTTGCCGAAATTCATTGCCTTTGAATTTCAAGTGATCCCTCTTGAGCATCCTTTGCTTCTGCTACTTGTTCTACATCAGACATTCCTTCCGCAAACAGACGAAACGCTTGACTCGGTGAGTTTCGCGGCATTCCGACTTCGATGCCCCGGTTGCCGAAATTCAGTTGCCTTTGAATTTCGGGTGATCCCTCTTGAGCATGTATGCTTCTGCTACTTGTTCTACATCAGACTTTCTTCCGCAAACGGCGAAACGCTTTGACTCGGTGAGTTTCGCGGCATTCCGACTTCGATGCCCCGGTTGCCGAAATTCAGTTGCCCTTGAATTTCGGGTGATCCCTCTTGAGCATGTATGCTTCTGCTACTTGTTCTACATCAGACTTACTTCCGCAACAGGCGAAACGCTTTGACTCGGTGAGTTTCGCGGCATTCCGACTTCGATGCCCCGGTTGCCGAAATTCAGTTGCCTTTGAATTTCGGGTGATCCCTCTTGAGCATGTATGCTTCTGCTACTTGTTCTACATCACACTTCTTCCGCAAACGGCGAAACGCTTTGACTCGGTGAGTTTCGCAGCATTCCGACTTCGATGTCCCCGGTTGCCGAAATTCAGTTGCCTTTGAATTTCGGGTGATCCCTCTTGAGCATGTATGCTTCTGCTACTTGTTCTACATCACACTTCTTCCGCAAACGGCGAAACGCTTTGACTCGGTGAGTTTCGAGGCATTCCGACTTCGATGCCCCGGTTGCCGAAATTCAGTTGCCTTTGAATTTCGGGTGATCCCTCTTGAGCATGTATGCTTCTGCTACTTGTTCTACATCAGACCTTCTTCCCGCAAACGGCGAAACGCTTTGACTCGGTGAGTTTCGCGGCATTCCGACTTCGATTCCCCGGTTGCCGAAATTCAGTTGCCTTTGAATTTCGGTGATCCCTCTTGAGCATGTATGCTTCTGCTACTTGTTCTACATCAGACTTCTTCCGCAAACGGCGAAACGCTTTGACTCGGTGAGTTTCGCGGCATTCCGACTTCGATGCCCCGGTTGCCGAAATTCAGTTGCCTTTGAATTTCGGTGATCCTCTTGAGCATGTATGCTTCGGCTACTTGTTCTACATCAGACTTCTTCCGCAAACGGCGAAACGCTTTGACTCGGTGAGTTTCGCAGGCATTCCGACTTCGATGCCCCGGTTGCCGAAATTCAGTTGCCTTTGAATTTAGGGTGATCCCTCTTGAGCATGTATGCTTCTGCTACTTGTTCTACATCAGACTTTCTTCCGCAAACGGCGAAACGCTTTGACTCGGTGAGTTTCGAGGCATTCCGACTTCGATGCCCCGGTTGCCGAAATTCAGTTGCCTTTGAATTTCGGGTGATCCCTCTTGAGCATGTATGCTTCTGCTACTTGTTCTACATCAGACTTCTTCCGCAAACGGCGAAACGCTTTGACTCGGTGAGTTTCGAGGCATTCCGACTTCGATGCCCGGTTGCCGAAATTCAGTTGCCTTTGAATTTCGGGTGATCCCTCTTGAGCATGTATGCTTCTGCTACTTGTTCTACATCAGACTTGTTCCGCAAACGGCGAAACGCTTTGACTCGGTGAGTTTCGCGGCATTCCGACTTCGATGCCCCGGTTGCCGAAATTCAGTTGCCTTTGAATTTGGGGTGATCCCTCTTGAGCATGTATGCTTCTGCTACTTGTTCTACATCAGACTTCTTCCGCAAACGGCGAAACGCTTTGACTCGGTGAGTTTCGAGGCATTCCGACTTCGATGCCCCGTTGCCGAAATTCAGTTGCCTTTGAATTTCGGGTGATCCCTCTTGAGCATGTATGCTTCTGCTACTTGTTCTACATCAGACTTCTTCCGCAAATGGCGAAACGCTTTGACTCGGTGAGTTCGCAGGCATTCGACTGTCGATGCCCGGTTGCCGAAATTCAGTTGCCTTTGAATTTCGGGTGATCCCTCTTGAGCATGTATGCTTCTGCTACTTGTTCTACATCAGACTTCTTCCGCAAACGGCGAAACGCGTTGACTCGGTGAGTTTCGAGGCATTCCGACTTCGATGCCCCGTTTGCCGAAATTCAGTTGCCTTTGAATTTCGGGTGATCCCTCTTGAGCATGTATGCTTCTGCTACTTGTTCTACATCAGACTTCTTCCGCAAACGGCGAAACGCTTTGACTCGGTGAGTTTCGCGGCATTCCGACTATCGATGCCCCGGTTGCCGAAATTCAGTTGCCTTTGAATTTCGGGTGATGCCTCTTGAGCATGTATGCTTCTACTACTTTTTCTACATCAGACTTTCTTCCCAAAACAGCGAAACGCTTTGACTCGGTGAGTTTCGAGGCATTCCGACTTCGATGCCCCGGTTGCCGAAATTCAGTTGCCTTTGAATTTCGGGTGATCCCTCTTGAGCATGTATGCTTCTGCTACTTGTTCTACATCAGACCTTCTTCCCAAACGGCGAAACGCTTTGACTCGGTGAGTTTCGCGGCATTCCGACTTCGATGCCCCGGTTGCCGAAATTCAGTTGCCTTTGAATTTCGGGTGATCCCTCTTGAGCATGTATGCTTCTGCTACTTGTTCTACATCATACTTCTTCGTCCCCAAACAACGAAACGCTTTGACTCGGTGAGTTTCGTGCATTCCGACTTCGATGCCCGGTTGCCGAAATTCAGTTGCCTTTGATTTCGGTGATCCCTCTTGAGCATGTATGCTTCTGCTACTTGTTCTACATCACACTTTCTTCCGCAAACGGCGAAACGCTTTGACTCGGTGAGTTTCGCATCATTCCGACTTCGATGCCCCGGTTGCCGAAATTCATTTGCCTTTGAATTTCAGTGATCCCTCTTGAGCATCCGTTGCTTCTGCTTACATGTTTCTACATCAGACATCTTCCTTCTGCAAACGGGAGAAACGCTTTGCCTCGGTGAGTTTCGAGGCATTCTGACTTTGATGCCCCCGTTGTTGAAATTCCGCTGCCTTTGAATTTCAGGGTGATCCCTTGAGCATGGATGCTTCTGCTACATGTTCTACATCAGACTTTTCACCAAACGGCGAAACGCTTTGACTCGGTGAGTTTCGCGGCATTCCGACTTCGATGCCACGGTTGCCGAAATTCAGTTTGCCTTGAATTTCGGGGTGATCCCTCTTGAGCATGTATGCTTCTGCTACTTGTTCTACATCAGACATTCTTCCGCAAACGGCGAAACGCTTTGACTCGGTGAGTTTCGCGGCATTCCGACTTCGATGCCCCGGTTGCCGAAATTCAGTTGCCTTTGAATTTCGGGTGATCCCTCTTGAGCATGTATGCTTCTGCTACTTGTTCTACATCAGACTTCTTCCGCAAACGGCGAAACGCTTTGACTCGGTGAGTTTCGCAGCATTCCGACTTCGATGCCCCGGTTGCCGAAATTCAGTTGCCTTTGAATTTCGGGTGATCCCTCTTGAGCATGTATGCTTCTGCTACTTGTTCTACATCAGACATTCTTCCGCAAACGGCGAAACGCTTTGACTCGGTGAGTTTCGCGGCATTCCGACTTCGATGCCCCGGTTGCCGAAATTCAGTTGCCGTTGAATTTCAGGTGATCCCTCTAGAGCATGTATGCTTCTGCTACTTGTTCTACATCAGACATGTTCACCGAACGGCGAAACGCTTTGACTCGGTGAGTTTCGCGGCATTCCAACTTCGATTCCGAGGTTGCTGAAATTCAGTTGCCCTTGAATTTGCGGTGAACCCTCTTGAGCATGTATGCTTCTGCGACTTGTTCAACATCAGACATCTTCCACAAACGGCGAAACGCTTTGCCTCGGTGAGTTTCGCGGCATTCCGACTTCGATGCCCCGGTTGCCGAAATTCAGTTGCCTTTGAATTTCGGGTGATCCCTCTTGAGCATGTATGCTTCTGCTACTTGTTCTACATCAGACTTCTTCCGCAAACAGCCCAAAGGCTTGACTCGGTGAGTTTCGCGGCATTCCGAATTCGTTGCCCCCGGTTGCCGAAATTCATTTGCCTTTGAATTTCAAGTGATCCCTATTGAGCATCCTTGCTTCTGCTACATGTTCTACATCAGACATCTTCCGCAAATGGAGAAACGCTTTGCCTCGGTGAGTTTCGAGGCATTCCGACTTTGATCCCCCGTTGTTTGAAATTCAGCTGCCGTTGAATTTCAGGTGATCCCTCTTGAGCATGTATGCTTCTCGGCTACTGGTTCTACTCAGACATGTTCACCAAACGGCGAAACGCTTTGACTCGGTGAGTTTCGGCAGGCATTCTGACTTCGATGCCTCGGTTGCTGAAATTCAAGGTGCCCTTGAAATTTCGGGTGATCCCTTGACATGTATGCTTCGCGACTTGTTCAACATCAGACATCTTGCACGAACGGCGAAATGCTTTTGCCTCGGTGAGTTTCGCGGCATTCCGACTTCGATGCCCCGGTTGCCGAAATTCAGTTGCCTTTGAATTTCGGGTGATCCCTCTTGAGGCATTCCGACTTTGATGCCCCCCGTTGTTGAAATTCAGCTTGCCGTTGAATTTCAGGTGATCCCTCTTGAGCATGTATGCTTCTGCTACATGTTCTACATCAGACATGTTCACCAAACGGCGAAACGCTTTGACTCGGTGAGTTTCGCGGCATTCTGACTTCGATGCCTCGGTTGCTGAAATTCAAGTGCCCTTGAATTTCGGGTGATCCCTCTTGAGCATGTATGCTTCTGCTACTTGTTCTTCATCAGACTTGTTCCGCAAATGGCGAAACGCTTTGACTCGGTGAGTTTCGCATCATTCCGACTTCGATGCCCCGGTTGCCGAAATTCATTTGCCTTTGAATTTCAAGTGATCCCTCTTGAGCATGCTTGCTTCTGTTACATGTTCTACATCAGACATCTTCCGCAAACGGAGAAACGCTTTGCCTCGGTGAGTTTCGAGGCATTCCGACTTTGATGCCCCCGTTGCTGAAATTCAGCTGCCGTTGAATTTCAGGTGATCCCTCTAGAGCATGTATGCTTCTGCTACATGTTCTACATCAGACATGTTCACCGAACGGCGAAACGCTTTGACTCGGTGAGTTTCGCGGCATTCCAACTTCGATTCCGAGGTTGCTGAAATTCAGTTGCCCTTGAATTTGCGGTGAACCCTCTTGAGCATGTATGCTTTCTGCGACTTGTTCTACATCAGACATCTTCCACAAACGGCGAAACGCTTTGCCTCGGTGAGTTTCGCGGCATTCCGACTTCGATGCCCCGGTTGCCGAAATTCAGTTGCCTTTGAATTTCGGGTGATCCCTCTTGAGCATGTATGCTTCTGCTACTTGTTCTACATCAGACTTCTTCCGCAAACGGCGAAACGCTTTGCCTCGGTGAGTTTCGCGGCATTCCGAATTCGATGCCCCGGTTGCCGAAATTCAGTTGCCTTTGAATTTCGGGTGATCCCTCTTTAGCAAGTATGCTTCTGCTACTTGTTCTACATCAAACATCTTCCGCAAACGGCGAAACGCTTTGCCTCGGTAAGTTTCGTGGCATTCCGACTTCGATGCCCCGGTTGCCGAAATTCAGTTGCCTTTGAATTTCGGGTGATCCCTCTTGAGCATGTATGCTTCTGCTACTTGTTCTATATCAGACTTCTTCCGCAAACAGCGAAACGCTTTGCCTCGGTGAGTTTCGCGGCATTCCGATTTTGATGCCCCGGTTGTCGAAATTCAGTTGCCTTTGAAATTAGGGTGATCGCTGTTTAGCATGTATGCTTCTGCTACTTGTTCTTCATCAGACTTGTTCCGCAAATGGCGAAACGCTTTGACTCGGTGAGTTTCGCATCATTCCGACTTCGATGCCCCGGTTGCCGAAATTCATTTGCCTTTGAATTTGGGGTGAACCCTCTTGAGCATGTATGCTTCTGCGACTTGTTCAACATCAGACATCTTCCACAAACGGCGAAACGCTTTGACTCGGTGAGTTTCGCGGCATTCCGACTTCGATGCCCCGGTTGCCGAAATTCAGTTGCCTTTGAATTTCGGGTGATCCCTCTTGAGCATGTATGCTTCTCCTACTTGTTCTACATCAGACTTGTTCCGCAAATGGCGAAACGCTTTGCCTCGGTGAGTTTTGGTGGCATTCCGATTTCGATGCCCGGTTGCCGAAATTTAGTTGCCTTTGAATTTTTGGTGATCCCTCTTGAGCATGTATGCTTCTGCTACATGTTCTACATCAGACATCTTCCGCAAACGGAGAAACGCTTTGCCTCGGTGAGTTTCGAGGCATTCCGACTTTGATGCCCCCGTTGCTGAAATTCAGCTGCCGTTGAATTTCAGGTGATCCCTCTAGAGCATGTATGCTTCTGCTACATGTTCTACATCAGACATGTTCACCGAACGGCGAAACGCTTTGACTCGGTGAGTTTCGCGGCATTCCAACTTCGATTCCGAGGTTGCTGAAATTCAGTTGCCCTTGAATTTGCGGTGAACCCTCTTGAGCATGTATGCTTCTGCGACTTGTTCAACATCAGACATCTTCCACAAACGGCGAAACGCTTTGCCTCGGTGAGTTTCGCGGCATTCCGACTTCGATGCCCCGGTTGCCGAAATTCAGTTGCCTTTGAATTTCGGGTGATCCCTCTTGAGCATGTATGCTTCTGCTACTTGTTCTACATCAGACTTGTTCCGCAAATGGCGAAACGCTTTGCCTCGGTGAGTTTCGCATCATTCCGACTTCGATGCCCCGGTTGCCGAAATTCATTTGCCTTTGAATTTCAAGTGATCCCTCTTGAGCATCCTTGCTTCTGCTACATGTTCTACATCAGACATCTTCCGCAAACGGAGAAACGCTTTGCCTCGGTGAGTTTCGAGGCATTCCGACTTTGATGCCCCCGTTGCCAAAATTCAGCTGCCGTTGAATTTCAGGTGATCCCTCTTGAGCATGTATGCTTCTGCTACATGTTCTACACCAGACATCTTCGCCAAACGGCGAAACGCTTTGACCCGGTGAGTTTCGCGGCATTCCGACATCGATGCCCCGGTTGCCGAAATTCAGTTGCCTTTGAATTTTGGGTGATCCCTCCTGAGCATGTATGCTTCTGCTACTTGTTCTACATCAGACTTCTTCCCCAAACGGCAAAACGCTTTGACTCGGTGAGTTTCGTGGCATTCCGACATCGATGCCTCGGTTGCCGAAATTCAGTTGCCTTTGAATTTCGGGTGATCCCTCTTGAGCATGTATGCTTCTGCTACATGTTCTACACCAGACATCTTCCCCAAACGGCGAAACGCTTTGACCTGGTGAGTTTCGCGGCATTCCGACATCGATGCCCCGGTTGCCGAAATTCAGTTGCCTTTGAATTTCGGGTGATCCCTCTTGAGCATGTATGCTTCTGCTACTTGTTCTACATCAGACTTCTTCCCCAAACAACGAAACGCTTTGACTCGGTGAGTTTCGCGGCATTCCGACTTCGATGCCCCGGTTGCCGAAATTCAGTTGCCTTTGAATTTCGGGTGATCCCTCTTGAGCATGTATGCTTCTGCTACTTGTTCTACATCAGCTTCTTCCGCAAACAGCGAAACGCTTTGACTCGGTGAGTTTCGCATCATTCCGACTTCGATGCCCCGGTTGCCGAAATTCATTTGCCTTTGAATTTCAAGTGATCCATCTTGAGCATCCTTGCTTCTGCTACATGTTCTACATCAGACATCTTCCGCAAACGGAGAAACGCTTTGCCTCGGTGAGTTTCGAGGCATTCTGACTTTGATGCCCCCGTTGTTGAAATTCAGCTGTCGTTGAATTTCAGGTGATCCCTCTTGAGCATGTATGCTTCTCCTACATGTTCTACATCAGACATCTTCCGCAAACGGAGAAACGCTTTGCCTCGGTGATTTTCGAGGCATTCCGACTTTGATGCCCCCGTTGCCCAAATTCAGCTGCCGTTGAATTTCAGGTGATCCCTCTTTAGCATGTATGCTTCTGCTACTTGGTCTACATCAGACATCTTCCGCAAACAGAGAAACGCTTTGCCTTGGTGAGTTTCGAGGCATTCCGACTTTGATGCCCCCGTTGCCAAAATTCAGCTGCCGTTGAATTTCAGGAGATCCCTCTTGAGCATGTATGCTTCTGCTACATGTTCTACACCAGACATCTTCCCCAAACGGCGAAATGCTTTGACCCGGTGAGTTTCGCGGCATTCCGACATCGATGCCCCGGTTGCCGAAATTCAGTTGCCTTTGAATTTTGGGTGATCCCTCTTGAGCATGTATGCTTCTGCTACTTGTTCTACATCAGCTTCTTCCGCAAACAGCGAAACGCTTTGACTCGGTGAGTTTCGCATCATTCCGACTTCGATGCCCCGGTTGCCGAAATTCATTTGCCTTTGAATTTCAAGTGATCCATCTTGAGCATCCTTGCTTCTGCTACATGTTCTACATCAGACATCTTCCGCAAACGGAGAAACGCTTTGCCTCGGTGAGTTTCGAGGCATTCTGACTTTGATGCCCCGGTTGCCGAAATTCAGTTGCCTTTGAAATTAGGGTGATCCCTCTTTAGCATGTATGCTTCTGCTACTTGTTCTACATCAGACATCTTCCGCAAACGGAGAAACGCTTTGCCTCGGTGATTTTCGAGGCATTCCGACTTTGATGCCCCCGTTGCCCAAATTCAGCTGCCGTTGAATTTCAGGTGATCCCTCTTTAACATGTATGCTTCTGCTACTTGGTCTACATCAGACATCTTCCGCAAACAGAGAAACGCTTTGCCTTGGTGAGTTTCGAGGCATTCCGACTTTGATGCCCCCGTTGCCAAAATTCAGCTGCCGTTGAATTTCAGGAGATCCCTCTTGAGCATGTATGCTTCTGCTACATGTTCTACACCAGACATCTTCCCCAAACGGCGAAATGCTTTGACCCGGTGAGTTTCGCGGCATTCCGACATCGATGCCCCGGTTGCCGAAATTCAGTTGCCTTTGAATTTTGGGTGATCCCTCTTGAGCATGTATGCTTCTGCTACTTGTTCTACATCAGACTTCTTCCCCAAATGGCAAAACGCTTTGACTCGGTCAGTTTCATGGCATTCCGACTTCGATGCCCCGGTTGCCGAAATTCAGTTGCCTTTGAATTTCGGGTGATCCCTCTTAAGCATGTATGCTTCTGCTACTTGTTCTTCATCAGACTTGTTACGCAAATGGAGAAACGCTTTGACTCGGTGAGTTTCGCAGCATTCCGACTTCGATGCCCCGGTTGCCGAAATTCATTTGCCTTTGAATTTCAAGTGATCCCTCTTGAGCATGCTTTCTTCTGCTACATGTTCTACATTAGACATCTTCCGCAAACGGAGAAACGCTTTGCCTCGGTGAGTTTCGAGGAATTCCGACTTTGATGCCCCCGTTGCTGAAATTCAGCTGCCGTTGAATTTCAGGTGATCCATCTAGAGCATGTATGCTTCTGCTACATGTTCTACATCAGACATGTTCACCGAACGGCGAAACGCTTTGACTCGGTGAGTTTCGCGGCATTCCAACTTCGATTCCGAGGTTGCTGAAATTCAGTTGCCCTTGAATTTGGGGTGAACCCCCTTGAGCATGTATGCTTCTGCGACTTGTTCAACATCAGACATCTTACACAAACGGCGAAACGCTTTGCCTCGGTGAGTTTCGCGGCATTCTGACTTCGATGCCCCGGTTGCCGAAAGTCAGTTGCCTTTGAATTTCGGGTGATCCCTCTTGAGAATGTATGCTTCTGCTACTTGTTCTACATCAGACTTCTTCCGCAAACTGCGAAAGGCTTTGCCTCGGTGAGTTTCGCGGCATTCCGAATTCGATGCCCCGGTTGCCGAAATTCAGTTGCCTTTGAAATTAGGGTGATCCCTCTTGAGCAAGTATGCTTCTGCTACTTGTTCTACATCAGACATCTTCCGCAAACGGAGAAACGCTTTGCCTCGGTAAGTTTCGAGGCATTCCGACTTTGATGCCCCCGTTGCCGAAATTCAGTTGCCTTTGAATTTCGGGTGATCCCTCTTGAGCATGTATGCTTCTGCTACTTGTTCTATATCAGACTTCTTCCGCAAACAAGGAAACGCTTTGCCTCGGTGAGTTTCACGGCATTTCGAATTCGATGCCCCGGTTGTCGAAATTCAGTTGCCTTTGAAATTAGGGTGATCCTGTATGCTTCTGCTACTTGTTCTTCATCAGACTTGTTCCGCAAATGGCGAAACGCTTTGACTCGGTGAGTTTCGCATCATTCCGACTTCGATGCCCCGGTTGCCGAAATTCATTTGCCGTGGAATTTCAAGTGATCCCTCTTGAGCATCCTTGCTTCTGCTACATGTTCTACATCAGACATCTTCCGCAAACGGAGAAACGCTTTGCCTCGGTGAGTTTCGAGGCATTCTAACTTTGATGCCCCCGTTGTTGAAATTCAGCTGCCGTTGAATTTCAGGTGATCCCTCTTGAGCATGTATGCTTCTGCTACATGTTCTACATCAGACATGTTCACCGAACGGCGAAACGCTTTGACTCGGTGAGTTTCGCGGCATTCCAACTTCGATTCCGAGGTTGCTGAAATTCAGTTGCCCTTGAATTTGGGGTGAACCCTCTTGAGCATGTATGCTTCTGCGACTTGTTCAACATCAGACATCTTACACAAACGGCGAAACCCTTTGCCTCGGTGAGTTTCGCGGCATTCTGACTTCGATGCCCCAGTTGCCGAAAGTCAGTTGCCTTTGAATTTCAGGTGATCCCTCTTGAGCATGTATGCTTCTGCTACTTGTTCTACATCAGACTTTTTCCGCAAACTGCGAAAGGCTTTGCCTCGGTGAGTTTCGCGGCATTCCGAATTCGATGCCCTGGTTGCCGAAATTCAGTTGCCTTTGAAATTAGGGTGATCCCTCTTTAGCAAGTATGCTTCTGCTACTTGTTCTACATCAGACATCTTCCGCAAACGGAGAAACGCTTTGCCTCGGTAAGTTTCGAGGCATTCCGACTTTGATGCCCCCGTTGCCCAAATTCGGCTGTCGTTGAATTTCAGGTGATCCCTCTTGAGCATGTATGCTTCTGCTACATGTTCTACATCAGACATGTTCACCAAACGGCGAAACGCTTTGACTCGGTGAGTTTCGCGGCATTCCAACTTAGATTCCCAGGTTGCTGAAATTCAGTTGCCCTTGAATTTGGGGTGAACCCTCTTGAGCATGTATGCTTCTGCGACTTGTTCAACATCAGACATCTTCCACGAACGTCGAAACGCTTTGCCTCGGTGAGTTTCGCAGCATTCCGACTTCGATGCCCCGGTTGCCGAAATTCAGTTGCCTTTGAATTTCGGGTGATCCCTCTTGAGCATGTATGCTTCTGCTACTTGTTCTACATCAGACTTCTTCCGCAAACAGCCAAAGGCTTTGCCTCGGTGAGTTTCGCGGCATTCCGAATTCGTTGCCCCGGTTGCCGAAATTCAGTTGCCTTTGAAATTAGGGTGATCCCTCTTTAGCAAGTATGCTTCTGCTACTTGTTCTACATCAGACATCTTCCGCAAACGGAGAAACGCTTTGCCTCGGTGAGTTTCGAGGCATTCCGACTTTGATGCCCCCGTTGCCCAAATTCGGCTGTCGTTGAATTTCAGGTGATCCCTCTTGAGCATGTATGCTTCTGCTACATGTTCTACATCAGACTTCTTCCGCAAACAGCGAAAGGCTTTGCCTTGGTGAGTTTCGCGGCATTCCGAATTCGATGCCCCGGTTGCCGAAATTCAGTTGCCTTTGAAATTAGGGTGATCCCTCTTTAGCATGTATGCTTCTGCTACTTGTTCTTCATCAGACTTGTTCCGCAAATGGCGAAACGCTTTGACTCGGTGAGTTTCGCATTATTCCGACTTCGATGCCCCGGTTGCTGAAATTCATTTGCCTTGGAATTTCAAGTGATCCCTCTTGAGCATCCTTGCTTCTGCTACATGTTCTACATCAGACATCTTCCGCAAACGGAGAAACGCTTTGCCTCGGTGAGTTTCGAGGCATTCTGACTTTGATGCCCCCGTTGCCGAAATTCAGTTGCCTTTGAATTTAGGCTGATCCCTCTTGAGCATGTATGCTTCTGCTACTTGTTCTATATCAGACTTCTTCCGCAAACAGCGAAACGCTTTGCCTCGGTGAGTTTCGCGGCATTTCAAATTCGATGCCCCGGTTGTCGAAATTCAGTTGCCTTTGAAATTAGGGTGATCCCTCTTTAGCATGTATGCTTCTGCTACTTGTTCTTCATCAGACTTGTTCCGCAAATGGCGAAACGCTTTGACTCGGTGAGTTTCGCATCATTCCGACTTCGATGCCCCGGTTGCCGAAATTCATTTGCCTTGGAATTTCAAGTGATCCCTCTTGAGCATCCTTGCTTCTGCTACATGTTCTACATCAGACATCTTCCGCAAACGGAGAAACGCTTTGCCTCGGTGAGTTTCGAGGCATTCTGACTTTGATGCCCCCGTTGTTGAAATTCAGCTGTCGTTGAATTTCAGGTGATCCCTCTTGAGCATGTATGCTTCTGCTACATGTTCTACATCAGACTTCTTCCGCAAACAGCGAAAGGCTTTGCCTCGGTGAGTTTCGCGGCATTCCGAATTCGATGCCCCGGTTGCCGAAATTCTGTTGCCTTTGAAATTAGGGTGATCCCTCTTTAGCATGTATGCTTCTGCTAGTTGTTCTTCATCAGACTTGTTCCGCAAATGGCGAAACGCTTTGACTCGGTGAGTTTCGCATTATTCCGACTTCGATGCCCCGGTTGCCGAAATTCATTTGCCTTGGAATTTCAAGTGATCCCTCTTGAGCATCCTTGCTTCTGCTACATGTTCTACATCAGACATCTTCCGCAAACGGAGAAACGCTTTGCCTCGGTGAGTTTCGAGGCATTCTGACTTTGATGCCCCCGTTGCCGAAATTCAGTTGCCTTTGAATTTAGGCTGATCCCTCTTGAGCATGTATGCCTCTGCTACTTGTTCTATATCAGACTTCTTCCGCAAACAGCGAAACGCTTTGCCTCGGTGAGTTTCGCGGCATTTCAAATTCGATGCCCCGGTTGTCAAAATTCAGTTGCCTTTGAAATTAGGGTGATCCCTCTTTAGCATGTATGCTTCTGCTACTTGTTCTTCATCAGACTTGTTCCGCAAATGGCGAAACGCTTTGACTCGGTGAGTTTCGCATCATTCCGACTTCGATGCCCCGGTTGCCGAAATTCATTTGCCTTGGAATTTCAAGTGATCCCTCTTGAGCATCCTTGCTTCTGCTACATGTTCTACATCAGACATCTTCCGCAAACGGAGAAACGCTTTGCCTCGGTGAGTTTCGAGGCATTCTGACTTTGATGCCCCCGTTGTTGAAATTCAGCTGTCGTTGAATTTCAGGTGATCCCTCTTGAGCATGTATGCTTCTGCTACATGTTCTACATCAGACATGTTCACCAAACGGCGAAACGCTTTGACTCGGTGAGTTTTGGGCATTCCAACTTAGATTCCCAGGTTGCTGAAATTTAGTTGCCCTTGAATTTGGGGTGAACCCTCTTGAGCATGTATGCTTCTGCGACTTGTTCAACATCAGACATCTTCCACGAACGTCGAAACGCTTTGCCTCGGTGAGTTTCGCAGCATTCCGACTTCGATGCCCCGGTTGCCGAAATTCAGTTTCCTTTGAATTTCGGGTGATCCCTCTTGAGCATGTATGCTTCTGCTACTTGTTCTACATCAGACTTCTTCCGCAAACAGCCAAAGGCTTTGCCTCGGTGAGTTTCGCGGCATTCCGAATTCGTTGCCCCGGTTGCCGAAATTCAGTTGCCTTTGGAATTAGGGTGATCCCTCTTTAGCATGTATACTTCTGCTACTTGGTCTACATCAGACATCTTCCGCAAACGGAGAAACGCTTTGCCTCGGTGAGTTTCGAGGCATTCCGACTTTGATCCCCCGTTGCCAAAATTCAGCTGCCGTTGAATTTGAGGTGATCCCTCTTGAGCATGTATGCTTCTGCTACATGTTCTACACCAGACATCTTCCCCAAACGGCGAAACGCTTTGACCCGGTGAGTTTCGCGGCATTCCGACATCGAAGCCCCGGTTGCCGAAATTCAGTTGCCTTTGAATTTCGGGTGATCCCTCTTGAGCATGTAAGCTTCTGCTACTTGTTCTGCATCAGACTTCTTCCGCAAACGGCGAAACGCTTTGACTCGGTGAGTTTCGCGGCATTCCGACTTCGATGCCCCGGTTGCTGAAATTCAGTTGCCTTTGAATTTCGGGTGATCCCTCTTGAGCATGTATGCTTCTGCTACTTGTTCTACATCAGAATTCTTCCGGAAACGGCGCAACGCTTTGTCTCGGTGAGTTTGGCGGCATTTTGACTTTGATAGCCCGGTTGCCGAAATTCAGTTGCCTTTGAATTTCGGGTGATCCCTCTTGAGCATGTAAGCTTCTGCTACTAGTTCTACATGAGACTTATTCCGCAAACGGCGAAACGCTTTGCCTCGGTGAGTTTCGCGGCATTCGGACTTCGGTGCCTCGGTTGCCGAAATTCAATGGCCTTCGAATTTCGGGTGATCCCTCTTGAGCATGTATGCTTCTGCTACTAGTTCTACATGAGACTTCTTCCGCAAACAGCGAAACGCTTTGGCTCGGTCAGTTTCGCGGCATTCCGACTTCGATGCCCTGGTTTCTGAAATTCAATTGCCTTTGAATTTCGGGTGATCCCTCTTGAGCATGTATGCTACTGGTACTTGTTCAACATCAAACTTCTTCCGCAAACGGCGAAACGCTTTGCCACGGTGAGTTTCGCGGCATTCCGATTTCGATGGCCCGGTTTCTGAAATTCAGTTGCCTTTGAATTTCGGGTGATCCCTCTTGAGCATGTATGCTTCTGCTACTTGTTCTACATCAGACTTCTTCCCCAAACAGCGAAACGCTTTGACTCGGTGAGTTTCGCGGCATTCCGACTTCGATGCCCCGGTTGCCGAAATTCAGTTGCCTTTGAAATTAGGGTGATCCCTCTTTAGCATGTAAGCTTCTGCTACTTGTTCTTCATCAGACTTGTTCTGAAAATGGCGAAACGCTTTGACTCGGTGAGTTTCGCGACATTCCACCTTCGATTCCCCGGTTGCTGAAATTCAGTTGCCCTTGAATTTGGGGTGAACCCTCTTGAGCATGTATGCTTCTGCTACTTGTTCTACATCAGACTTCTTCCACAAACAGCGAAACGCTTTGCCTCGGTGAGTTTCGCGGCATTCCGAATTCGATGCCCCGGTTGTCGAAATTCAGTTGCCTTTGAAATTCACGTGATCCCTCTTGAGCATCCTTGCTTCTGCTCCATGTTCTACATCAGACATCTTCCGCAAACGGAGAAACGCTTTGCCTCGGTGAGTTTCGCAGCATTCCGACTTCGATGCCCCGGTTGCCGAAATTCATTTGCCGTTGAATTTCAAGTGATCCCTCTTGAGCATCCTTGCTTCTGCTCCATGTTCTACATCAGACATCTTCCGCAAACGGAGAAACGCTTTGCCTCGGTGAGTTTCGAGGCATTCCGACTTTGATGCCCCCGTTGCTGAAATTCAGTTGCCGTTGAATTTCCGGTGATCCCTCTTGAGCATGTATGCTTCTGCTACATGTTCTACATCAGACATCTTCCCCAAACGGCGAAACGCTTTGACTCGGTGAGTTTCGCGGCTTTCCAACTTCGATTCCCCGGTTGCTGAAATTCAGTTGCCCTTGAATTTGGGGTGAACACTCTTGAGTATGTATGCTTCTGCTACATGTTCTACATCAAACATCTTCCACAAACAGCAAAATGCTTTGACTTGGTGAGTTTTGCGGCATTTCAACTTCGATGCCCCGGTTCCCGAAATTCAAGTGCCCTTGAACTTCGGGTGATCCCTCTTGAGCATGTATGCTTCTGCGACTTGTTCAACATCAGACATCTTCCACAAACGGCGAAAGTCTTTGCCACGGTGAGTTTCGCGGCATTCCGACATCGATGCCCCGGTTGCCGAAATTCAGTTGCCTTTGAATTTCGGGTGATCCCTCTTGAGCATGTATGCTTCTGCTACTTGTTCTACATCAGACTTCTTCCCCAAACGGCGAAACGCTTTGACTCGGTGAGTTTCGTGGCATTCCGACTTCGATGCCCCGGTTGCCGAAATTCAGTTGCCTTTGAATTTCGGGTGATCCCTCTTGAGCATGTATGCTTCTGCTACTTGTTCTACATCAGACTTCTTCCGCAAACAGCGAAAGGCTTTGCCTCGGTGAGTTTCGCGGCATTCCGAATTCGATGCCCTGGTTGCCGAAATTCAGTTGCCTTTGAAATTAGGGTGATCCCTCTTTAGCATGTATGCTTCTGCTACTTGTTCTACATCAGACATCTTCCGCAAATGGAGAAATGCTTTGCCTCGGTGATTTTCGAGGCATTCTGACTTTGATGCCCCCGTTGCCCAAATTCAGCTGCCGTTGAATTTCAGGTGATCCCTCTTTAGCATGTATGCTTCTGCTACTTGGTCTACATCAGACATCTTCCGCAAACGGAGAAACGCTTTGCCTAGGTGAGTTTCGAGGCATTCCGACTTTGATGCCCCCGTTGCCAAAATTCAGCTGCCGTTGAATTTGAGGTGATCCCTCCTGAGCATGTATGCTTCTGCTACATGTTCTACACCAGACATCTTCCCCTAACGGCGAAACGCTTTGACCCGGTGAGTTTCGCGGCATTCCGACATCGATGCCCCTGTTGCCGAAATTCAGTTGCCTTTGAATTTCGGGTGATCCCTCTTGAGCATGTATGCTTCTGCTACTTGTTCTACATCAGACTTCTTCCCCAAACAGCGAAATGCTTTGACTCGGTGAGTTTCGCGGCATTCCGACTTCGATGCCCCGGTTGCCGAAATTCAGTTGCCTTTGAATTTCGGGTGATCCCTCTTAAGCATGTTTGCTTCTGTTACTTGTTCTACATCAGACTTCTTCCACAAACGGCGAAACGCTTTGACTCGGTGAGTTTCGCGGCATTCCGACTTCGATGCCCCGGTTGCTGAAAGTCCGTTGCCTTTGAATTTCGGGTGATCCCTCTTGAGCATCTATGGTTCTGCTACTTGTTCTACATCAGACTTCTTCCGCAAACGGCGAAACGCTTTGACTCGGTGAGTTTCGCGGCATTCCGACTTCGATGCCCCGGTTGCCGAAATTCAGTTGCCTTTGAATTTCGGGTGATACCTCTTGAGCATGTATGCTTCTGCTACTTGTTCTACATCAGACTTCTTCCGCAAACGGCGAAACGCTTTGACTCGGTGAGTTTCGCGGCATTCCGACTTCGATGCCCCGGTTCCCGAAATTCAGTTGCCTTTGAATTTCGGTTGATCCCTCTTGAGCATGTAAGCTTCTGCTACTTGTTCTACATCAGAATTCTTCCGCAAACGGCGAAACGCTTTGACTCGGTGAGTTTCGCAGCATTCCGATTTCGATGCCCCGGTTGCTGAAATTCAGTTGCCTTTGAATTTCGGGTGATCCCTCTTGAGCATGTATGCTTCTGCTACATGTTCTACATCAGAATTCTTCCGGAAACGGCGCAACGCTTTGCCTCGGTGAGTTTGGCGGCATTCTGACTTTGATGCCCCGGTTGCCGAAATTCAGTTGCCTTTGAATTTCGGGTGATCCCTCTTGAGCATGTATGCTTGTGCTACTTGTTCTACATCAAACTTCTTCTGCAAACGGCGAAAAGCTTTGAATCGGTGAGTTTCGCGACATTACAACTTCGATGCCCTGGTTGCCGAAATTCAGTTGCCTTTGAATTTCGGGTGATCCCTCTTGAGCATATAAGCTTCTGCTACTAGTTCTACATGAGACTTCTTCCTCAAACGGCGAAACGTTTTGGCTCGGTGAGATTCGCAGCATTCCGACTTCGATGCCCCGGTTTCTGAAATTCAGTTGCCTTTGAATTTCGGGTGATCCCTCTTGAGCATGTATGCTTCTGCTACTTGTTCTACATCAGACTTCTTCCTCAAACGGCTAAATGCTTTGACTTGGTGAGTTTCGCGGCATTCTGACTACGATGCCCCGGTTGCTGAAATTCAGTTACCTTTGAATTTCGGTTGATCCCTCTTGAGCATGTAAGCTTCTGCTACTTGTTCTACATCAGACCTCCTCCGCAAACGGCGAAACGCTTTGACTCGGTGAGTTTCACGGCATTCCGATTTCGATGCCCCGGTTGACGAAATTCAATTGCCTTTGAATTTCGGGTGATCCCTCTTGAGCATGTATGCTTCTGCTACTTGTTCTACATCAGAATTCTTTCGGAAACGGCGCAACGCTTTGCCTCGGTGAGTTTGGCGGCATTCTGACTTTGATAGCCCGGTTGCCGAAATTCAGTTGCCTTTGAATTTCGGGTGATCCCTCTTGAGCATGTAAGCTTCTGCTACTAGTTCTACATGAGACTTTTTCCGCAAACGGCGAAACGCTTTGCCTCGGTGAGTTTCGCGTCATTCGGACTTCGGTGCCCCGGTTGCCGAAATTCAATGGCCTTCGAATTTCGGGTGATCCCTCTTGTGCATGTATGCTTCTGCTACTAGTTCTACATGAGACTTCTTCCGCAAACAGCGAAACGCTTTGGCTCGGTGAGTTTCGCGGCATTCCGACTTCGATGCCCCGGTTTCTGAAATTCAATTGCCTTTGAATTTCAGGTGATCCCTCTTGAGCATGTATGCTGCTGGTACTTGTTCTACATCAAACTTCTTCCGCAAACGACGAAACGCTTTGACTCGGTGAGTTTCACGGCATTACGACTTCGATGCCCCGGTTGCCGAAATTCAGTTGCCTTTGAATTTCGGGTGATCCCTCTTGAGCATGTAAGCTTCTGCTACTAGTTCTACATGAGACTTCTTCCGCAAACGGCGAAACGCTTTGGCTCGGTGAGTTTCGCGGCATTCCGACTTCGATGCCCCGGTTGCCGAAATTCAGTTGCCTTTGAATTTCGGGTGATCCCTCTTGAGCATGTAAGCTTCTGCTACTAGTTCTACATGAGACTTCTTCCGCAAACGGCGAAACGCTTTGACTCGGTGAGTTTCGCGGCATTCGGACTTCGGTGCCCCGGTTGCCGAAATTCAATGGCCTTCGAATTTCGGGTTATCCCTCTTGAGCATGTATGCTTCTGCTACTAGTTCTACATGAGACTTCTTCCGCAAACAGCGAAACGCTTTGGCTCGGTGAGTTTCGCGGCATTCCGACTTCGATGCCCTGGTTTCTGAAATTCAATTGCCTTTGAATTTCGGGTGATCCCTCTTGAGCATGTATGCTGCTGGTACTTGTTCAACATCAAACTTCTTCCGCAAACGGCGAAACGCTTTGGCTCGGTGAGTTTCGCGGCATTCCGATTTCGATGGCCCGGTTTCTGAAATTCAGTTGCCTTTGAATTTCGGGTGATCCCTCTTGAGCATGTAAGCTTCTGCTACTTGTTCTACATCAGACTTCTTCCGCAAACGGCGAAACGCTTTGACTCGGTGAGTTTCGCGGCATTCCGATTTCGATGCCCCGGTTGCTGAAATTCAGTTGCCTTTGAATTTCGGGTGATCCCTCTTGAGCATGTATGCTTCTGCTACTTGTTCTACATCAGAATTCTTCCGGAAACGGCGCAACGCTTTGCCTCGGTGAGTTTGGCGGCATTCTGACTTTGATAGCCCGGTTGCCGAAATTCAGTTGCCTTTGAATTTCGGGTGATCCCTCTTGAGCATGTATGCTTCTGCTACTTGTTCTACATCAGACTTCTTCCGCAAACAGCGAAAGGCTTTGCCTCGGTGAGTTTCGCGGCATTCCGAATTCGATGCCCTGGTTGCCGAAATTCAGTTGCCTTTGAATTTCGGGTGATCCCTCTTTAGCATGTATGCTTCTGCTACTTGTTCTACATCAGACATCTTCCGCAAATGGAGAAATGCTTTGCCTCGGTGATTTTCGAGGCATTCTGACTTTGATGCCCCCGTTGCCCAAATTCAGCTGCCGTTGAATTTCAGGTGATCCCTCTTTAGCATGTATGCTTCTGCTACTTGGTCTACATCAGACATCTTCCGCAAACGGAGAAACGCTTTGCCTAGGTGAGTTTCGAGGCATTCCGACTTTGATGCCCCCGTTGCCAAAATTCAGCTGCCGTTGAATTTGAGGTGATCCCTCCTGAGCATGTATGCTTCTGCTACATGTTCTACACCAGACATCTTCCCCTAACGGCGAAACGCTTTGACCCGGTGAGTTTCGCGGCATTCCGACATCGATGCCCCTGTTGCCGAAATTCAGTTGCCTTTGAATTTCGGGTGATCCCTCTTGAGCATGTATGCTTCTGCTACTTGTTCTACATCAGACTTCTTCCCCAAACAGCGAAATGCTTTGACTCGGTGAGTTTCGCGGCATTCCGACTTCGATGCCCCGGTTGCCGAAATTCAGTTGCCTTTGAATTTCGGGTGATCCCTCTTAAGCATGTTTGCTTCTGTTATTTGTTCTACATCAGACTTCTTCCACAAACGGCGAAACGCTTTGACTCGGTGAGTTTCGCGGCATTCCGACTTCGATGCCCCGGTTGCTGAAAGTCCGTTGCCTTTGAATTTCGGGTGATCCCTCTTGAGCATGTATGCTTCTGCTACTTGTTCTACATCAGACTTCTTCCGCAAACGGCGAAACGCTTTGACTCGGTGAGTTTCGCGGCATTCCGACTTCGATGCCCCGGTTGCCGAAATTCAGTTGCCTTTGAATTTCGGGTGATACCTCTTGAGCATGTATGCTTCTGCTACTTGTTCTACATCAGACTTCTTCCGCAAATGGCGAAACGCTTTGACTCGGTGAGTTTCGCGGCATTCCGACTACGATGCCCCGGTTCCCGAAATTCAGTTGCCTTTGAATTTCGGTTGATCCCTCTTGAGCATGTAAGCTTCTGCTACTTGTTCTACATCAGACTTCTTCCGCAAACGGCGAAACGCTTTGACTCGGTGAGTTTCGCAGCATTCCGATTTCGATGCCCCGGTTGCCGAAATTCAGTTGCCTTTGAATTTCGGGTGATCCCTCTTGAGCATGTATGCTTCTGCTACATGTTCTACATCAGAATTCTTCCGGAAACGGCGCAACGCTTTGCCTCGGTGAGTTTGGCGGCATTCTGACTTTGATGCCCCGGTTGCCGAAATTCAGTTGCCTTTGAATTTCGGGTGATCCCTCTTGAGCATGTATGCTTCTGCTACTTGTTCTACATCAAACTTCTTCCGCAAACGGCGAAACGCTTTGACTCGGTGAGTTTCGCGGCATTACGACTTCGATGCCCCGGTTGCCGAAATTCAGTTGCCTTTGAATTTCGGGTGATCCCTCTTGAGCATATAAGCTTCTGCTACTAGTTCTACATGAGACTTCTTCCGCAAACGGCGAAACGCTTTGGCTCGGTGAGTTTCGCAGCATTCCGACTTCGATGCCCCGGTTTCTGAAATTCAGTTGCCTTTGAATTTCGGGTGATCCCTCTTGAGCATGTATGCTTCTGCTACTTGTTCTACATCAGACTTCTTCCTCAAACGGCTAAATGCTTTGACTTGGTGAGTTTCGCGGCATTCTGACTACGATGCCCCGGTTGCTGAAATTCAGTTACCTTTGAATTTCGGTTGATCCCTCTTGAGCATGTAAGCTTCTGCTACTTGTTCTACATCAGACCTCCTCCGCAAACGGCGAAACGCTTTGACTCGGTGAGTTTCACGGCATTCCGATTTCGATGCCCCGGTTGACGAAATTCAATTGCCTTTGAATTTCGAGTGATCCCTCTTGAGCATGTATGCTTCTGCTACTTGTTCTACATCAGAATTCTTTCGGAAACGGCGCAACGCTTTGCCTCGGTGAGTTTGGCGGCATTCTGACTTTGATAGCCCGGTTGCCGAAATTCAGTTGCCTTTGAATTTCGGGTGATCCCTCTTGAGCATGTAAGCTTCTGCTACTAGTTCTACATGAGACTTATTCCGCAAACGGCGAAACGCTTTGCCTCGGTGAGTTTCGCGGCATTCGGACTTCGGTGCCCCGGTTGCCGAAATTCAATGGACTTAGAATTTCGGGTGATCCCTCTTGTGCATGTATGCTTCTGCTACTAGTTCTACATGAGACTTCTTCCGCAAACAGCGAAACGCTTTGGCTCGGTGAGTTTCGCGGCATTCCGACTTCGATGCCCCGGTTTCTGAAATTCAATTGCCTTTGAATTTCAGGTGATCCCTCTTGAGCATGTATGCTGCTGGTACTTGTTCTACATCAAACTTCTTCCGCAAACGACGAAACGCTTTGACTCGGTGAGTTTCACGGCATTACGACTTTGATGCCCCGGTTGCCGAAATTCAGTTGCCTTTGAATTTCGGGTGATCCCTCTTGAGCATGTAAGCTTCTGCTACTAATTCTACATGAGACTTCTTCCGCAAACGGCGAAACGCTTTGGCTCGGTGAGTTTCGCGGCATTCCGACTTCGATGCCCCGGTTGCCGAAATTCAGTTGCCTTTGAATTTCGGGTGATCCCTCTTGAGCATGTAAGCTTCTGCTACTAATTCTACATGAGACTTCTTCCGCAAACGGCGAAACGCTTTGACTCGGTGAGTTTCGCGGCATTCGGACTTCGGTGCCCCGGTTGCCGAAATTCAATGGCCTTCGAATTTCGGGTTATCCCTCTTGAGCATGTATGCTTCTGCTACTAGTTCTACATGAGACTTCTTCCGCAAACAGCGAAACGCTTTGGCTCGGTGAGTTTCGCGGCATTCCGACTTCGATGCCCTGGTTTCTGAAATTCAATTGCCTTTGAATTTCGGGTGATCCCTCTTGAGCATGTATGCTGCTGGTACTTGTTCAACATCAAACTTCTTCCGCAAACGGCGAAACGCTTTGGCTCGGTGAGTTTCGCGGCATTCCGATTTCGATGCCCCGGTTTCTGAAATTCAGTTGCCTTTGAATTTCGGGTGATCCCTCTTGAGCATGTAAGCTTCTGCTACTTGTTCTACATCAGACTTCTTCCGCAAACGGCGAAACGCTTTGACTCGGTGAGTTTCGCGGCATTCCGATTTCGATGCCCCGGTTGCTGAAATTCAGTTGCCTTTGAATTTCGGGTGATCCCTCTTGAGCATGTATGCTTCTGCTACTTGTTCTACATCAGAATTCTTCTGGAAACGGCGCAACGCTTTGCCTCGGTGAGTTTGGCGGCATTCTGACTTTGATGCCCCGGTTGCCGAAATTCAGTTGCCTTTGAATTTCGGGTGATCCCTCTTGAGCATGTAAGCTTCTGCTACTAGTTCTACATGAGACTTATTCCGCAAACGGCGAAACGCTTTGCCTCGGTGAGTTTCGCGGCATTCGGACTTCGGTGCCTCGATTGCCGAAATTCAATGGCCTTCGAATTTCGGGTGATCCCTCTTGAGCATGTAAGCTTCTGCTACTAGTTCTACATGAGACTTCTTCCGCAAACAGCGAAACGCTTTGGCTTGGTCAGTTTCGCGGCATTCCGACTTCGATGCCCTGGTTTCTGAAATTCAATTGCCTTTGAATTTTGGGTGATCCCTCTTGAGCATGTATGCTGCTGGTACTTGTTCAACATCAAACTTCTTCCGCAAACGGCGAAACGCTTTGCCATGGTGAGTTTCGCGGCATTCCGATTTCGATGGCCCGGTTTCTGAAATTCAGTTGCCTTTGAATTTCGGGTGATCCCTCTTGAGCATGTATGCTTCTGCTACTTGTTCTACATCAGACTTCTTCCCCAAACAGCGAAACGCTTTGACTCGGTGAGTTTCGCGGCATTCCGACTTCGATGCCCCGGTTGCCGAAATTCAGTTGCCTTTGAATTTCGGGTGATCCCTCTTGAGCATGTATGCTTCTGCTACTTGTTCTACATCAGACTTCTTCCGCAAACAGCGAAAGGCTTTGCCTCGGTGAGTTTCGCGGCATTCCGAATTCGATGCCCTGGTTGCCGAAATTCAGTTGCCTTTGAATTTCAGGTGATCCCTCTTGAGCATGTATGCTTCTGCTCCATGTTCTACATCAGACATCTTCCGCAAACGGCGAAACGCTTTGCCTCGGTGATTTTCGCAGCATTCCGACTTCGATGCCCCGGTTGCCGAAATTCATTTGCCGTTGAATTTCAAGTGATCCCTCTTGAGCATCCTTGCTTCTGCTCCATGTTCTACATCAGACATCTTCCGCAAACGGCGAAACGCTTTGACTCGGTGAGTTTCGAGGCATTCCGACTTTGATGCCCCGGTTGCTGAAATTCAGTTGCCGTTGAATTTCGGGTGATCCCTCTTGAGCATGTATGCTTCTGCTACTTGTTCTACATCAGACTTCTTCCGCAAACGGCGAAACGCTTTGACTCGGTGAGTTTCGCGGCTTTCCAACTTCGATGCCCCGGTTGCTGAAATTCAGTTGCCCTTGAATTTGGGGTGAACACTCTTGAGTATGTATGCTTCTGCTACATGTTCTACATCAAACTTCTTCCACAAACAGCGAAATGCTTTGACTTGGTGAGTTTTGCGGCATTTCAACTTCGATGCCCCGGTTCCCGAAATTCAATTGCCTTTGAATTTCGGGTGATCCCTCTTGAGCATGTATGCTTCTGCTACTTGTTCTACATCAGACTTCTTCCTCAAACGGCGAAACGCTTTGACTCGGTGAGTTTCGCGGCATTCCAACATCGATGCCCCGGTTGCCGAAATTCAGTTGCCTTTGAATTTCGGGTGATCCCTCTTGAGCATGTATGCTTCTGCTACTTGTTCTACATCAGACTTCTTCCCCAAACGGCGAAACGCTTTGACTCGGTGAGTTTCGTGGCATTCCGACTTCGATGCCCCGGTTGCCGAAATTCAGTTGCCTTTGAATTTCGGGTGATCCCTCTTGAGCATGTATGCTTCTGCTACTTGTTCTACATCAGACTTCTTCCGCAAACAGCGAAAGGCTTTGCCTCGGTGAGTTTCGCGGCATTCCGAATTCGATGCCCTGGTTGCCGAAATTCAGTTGCCTTTGAAATTAGGGTGATCCCTCTTTAGCATGTATGCTTCTGCTACTTGTTCTACATCAGACATCTTCCGCAAATGGAGAAATGCTTTGCCTCGGTGATTTTCGAGGCATTCTGACTTTGATGCCCCCGTTGCCCAAATTCAGCTGCCGTTGAATTTCAGGTGATCCCTCTTTAGCATGTATGCTTCTGCTACTTGGTCTACATCAGACATCTTCCGCAAACGGAGAAACGCTTTGCCTAGGTGAGTTTCGGGGCATTCCGACTTTGATGCCCCCGTTGCCAAAATTCAGCTGCCGTTGAATTTGAGGTGATCCCTCCTGAGCATGTATGCTTCTGCTACATGTTCTACACCAGACATCTTCCCCTAACGGCGAAACGCTTTGACCCGGTGAGTTTCGCGGCATTCCGACATCGATGCCCCTGTTGCCGAAATTCAGTTGCCTTTGAATTTCGGGTGATACCTCTTGAGCATGTATGCTTCTACTACTTGTTCTACATCAGACTTCTTCCGCAAACGGCGAAACGCTTTGACTCGGTGAGTTTCGCGGCATTCCGACTACGATGCCCCGGTTCCCGAAATTCAGTTGCCTTTGAATTTCGGTTGATCCCTCTTGAGCATGTAAGCTTCTGCTACTTGTTCTACATCAGAATTCTTCCGCAAACGGCGAAACGCTTTGATTCGGTGAGTTTTGCAGCATTCCGATTTCGATGCCCCGGTTGCCGAAATTCAGTTGCCTTTGAATTTCGGGTGATCCCTCTTGAGCATGTATGCTTCTGCTACTTGTTCTACATCAGAATTCTTCCGGAAACGGCGCAACGCTTTGCCTCGGTGAGTTTGGCGGCATTCTAACTTTGATGCCCCGGTTGCCGAAATTCAGTTGCCTTTGAATTTCGGGTGATCCCTCTTGAGCATGTATGCTTCTGCTACTTGTTCTACATCAAACTTCTTCCGCAAACGGCGAAACGCTTTGACTCGGTGAGTTTCGCGGCATTACGACTTCGATGCCCCGGTTGCCGAAATTCAGTTGCCTTTGAATTTCGGGTGATCCCTCTTGAGCATGTAAGCTTCTGCTACTAGTTCTACATGAGACTTCTTCCGCAAACGGCGAAACGCTTTGGCTCGGTGAGTTTCGCAGCATTCCGACTTCGATGCCCCGGTTTCTGAAATTCAGTTGCCTTTGAATTTCGGGTGATCCCTCTTGAGCATGTATGCTTCTGCTACTTGTTCTACATCAGACTTCTTCCTCAAACGGCTAAACGCTTTGACTTGGTGAGTTTCGCGGCATTCTGACTACGATGCCCCGGTTGCTGAAATTCAGTTGCCTTTGAATTTCGGTTGATCCCTCTTGAGCATGTAAGCTTCTGCTACTTGTTCTACATCAGACCTCCTCCGCAAACGGCGAAACGCTTTGACTCGGTGAGTTTCACGGCATTCCGATTTCGATGCCCCGGTTGACGAAATGCAATTGCCTTTGAATTTCGAGTGATCCCTCTTGAGCATGTATGCTTCTGCTACTTGTTCTACATCAGAATTCTTTCGGAAACGGCGCAACGCTTTGCCTCGGTGAGTTTGGCGGCATGCTGACTTTGATAGCCCGGTTGCCGAAATTCAGTTGCCTTTGAATTTTGGGTGATCCCTCTTGAGCATGTAAGCTTCTGCTACTAGTTCTAGATGAGACTTATTCCGCAAACGGCGAAACGCTTTGCCTCGGTGAGTTTCGCGGCATTCGGACTTCGGTGCCCCGGTTGCCGAAATTCAATGGCCTTCGAATTTCGGGTGATCCCTCTTGTGCATGTATGCTTCTGCTACTAGTTCTACATGAGACTTCTTCCGCAAACAGCGAAACGCTTTGGCTCGGTGAGTTTCGCGGCATTCCGACTTCGATGCCCCGGTTTCTGAAATTCAATTGCCTTTGAATTTCAGGTGATCCCTCTTGAGCATGTATGCTGCTGGTACTTGTTCTACATCAAACTTCTTCCGCAAACGACGAAACGCTTTGACTCGGTGAGTTTCACGGCATTACGACTTCGATGCCCCGGTTGCCGAAATTCAGTTGCCTTTGAATTTCGGGTGATCCCTCTTGAGCATGTAAGCTTCTGCTACTAGTTCTACATGAGACTTCTTCCGCAAACGGCGAAACGCTTTGGCTCGGTGAGTTTCGCGGCATTCCGACTTCGATGCCCCGGTTGCCGAAATTCAGTTGCCTTTGAATTTCGGGTGATCCCTCTTGAGCATGTAAGCTTCTGCTACTAGTTCTACATGAGACTTCTTCCGCAAACGGCGAAACGCTTTGACTCGGTGAGTTTCGCGGCATTCGGACTTCGGTGCCCCGGTTGCCGAAATTCAATTGCCTTCGAATTTCGGGTTATCCCTCTTGAGCATGTATGCTTCTGCTACTAGTTCTACATGAGACTTCTTCCGCAAACAGCGAAACGCTTTGGCTCGGTGAGTTTCGCGGCATTCCGACTTCGATGCCCTGGTTTCTGAAATTCAATTGCCTTTGAATTTCGGGTGATCCCTCTTGAGCATGTATGCTGCTGGTACTTGTTCAACATCAAACTTCTTCCGCAAACGGCGAAACGCTTTGGCTCGGTGAGTTTCGCGGCATTCCGATTTCGATGGCCCGGTTTCTGAAATTCAGTTGCCTTTGAATTTCGGGTGATCCCTCTTGAGCATGTAAGCTTCTGCTACTTGTTCTACATCAGACTTCTTCCGCAAACAGCGAAAGGCTTTGCCTCGGTGAGTTTCGCGGCATTCCGAATTCGATGCCCTGGTTGCCGAAATTCAGTTGCCTTTGAAATTAGGGTGATCCCTCTTTAGCATGTATGCTTCTGCTACTTGTTCTACATCAGACATCTTCCGCAAATGGAGAAATGCTTTGCCTCGGTGATTTTCGAGGCATTCTGACTTTGATGCCCCCGTTGCCCAAATTCAGCTGCCGTTGAATTTCAGGTGATCCCTCTTTAGCATGTATGCTTCTGCTACTTGGTCTACATCAGACATCTTCCGCAAACGGAGAAACGCTTTGCCTAGGTGAGTTTCGGGGCATTCCGACTTTGATGCCCCCGTTGCCAAAATTCAACTGCCGTTGAATTTGAGGTGATCCCTCCTGAGCATGTATGCTTCTGCTACATGTTCTACACCAGACATCTTCCCCTAACGGCGAAACGCTTTGACCCGGTGAGTTTCGCGGCATTCCGACATCGATGCCCCTGTTGCCGAAATTCAGTTGCCTTTGAATTTCGGGTGATACCTCTTGAGCATGTATGCTTCTGCTACTTGTTCTACATCAGACTTCTTCCGCAAACGGCGAAACGCTTTGACTCGGTGAGTTTCGCGGCATTCCGACTTCGATGCCCCGGTTGCCGAAATTCAGTTGCCTTTGAATTTCGGGTGATCCCTCTTGAGCATGTATGCTTCTGCTACTTGTTCTACATCAGAATTCTTCCGCAAACGGCGAAACGCTTTGATTCGGTGAGTTTTGCAGCATTCCGATTTCGATGCCCCGGTTGCTGAAATTCAGTTGCCTTTGAATTTCGGGTGATCCCTCTTGAGCATGTATGCTTCTGCTACTTGTTCTACATCAGAATTCTTCCGGAAACGGCGCAACGCTTTGCCTCGGTGAGTTTGGCGGCATTCTGACTTTGATGCCCCGGTTGCCGAAATTCAGTTGCCTTTGAATTTCGGGTGATCCCTCTTGAGCATGTATGCTTCTGCTACTTGTTCTACATCAAACTTCTTCCGCAAACGGCGAAACGCTTTGACTCGGTGAGTTTCGCGGCATTACAACTTCGATGCCCCGGTTGCCGAAATTCAGTTGCCTTTGAATTTCGGGTGATCCCTCTTGAGCATGTAAGCTTCTGCTACTAGTTCTACATGAGACTTCTTCCTCAAACGGCGAAACGTTTTGGCTCGGTGAGATTCGCAGCATTCCGACTTCGATGCCCCGGTTTCTGAAATTCAGTTGCCTTTGAATTTCGGGTGATCCCTCTTGAGCATGTATGCTTCTGCTACTTGTTCTACATCAGACTTCTTCCTCAAACGGCTAAATGCTTTGACTTGGTGAGTTTCGCGGCATTCTGACTACGATGCCCCGGTTGCTGAAATTCAGTTGCCTTTGAATTTCGGTTGATCCCTCTTGAGCATGTAAGCTTCTGCTACTTGTTCTACATCAGACTTCTTCCGCAAACGGCGAAACGCTTTGACTCGGTGAGTTTCACGGCATTCCGATTTCGATGCCCCGGTTGCCGAAATTCAATTGCCTTTGAATTTCGGGTGATCCCTCTTGAGCATGTATGCTTCTGCTACTTGTTCTACATCAGAATTCTTTCGGAAACGGCGCAACGCTTTGCCTCGGTGAGTTTGGCGGCATTCTGACTTTGATGCCCCGGTTGCCGAAATTCAGTTGCCTTTGAATTTCGGGTGATCCCTCTTGAGCATGTAAGCTTCTGCTACTAGTTCTACATGAGACTTCTTCCGCAAACGGCGAAACGCTTTGCCTCGGTGAGTTTCGCGGCATTCGGACTTCGGTGCCCCGGTTGCCGAAATTCAATTGCCTTCGAATTTCGGGTGATCCCTCTTGAGCATGTATGCTTCTGCTACTAGTTCTACATGAGACTTCTTCCGCAAACAGCGAAACGCTTTGGCTCGGTGAGTTTCGCGGCATTCCGACTTCGATGCCCCGGTTTCTGAAATTCAATTGCCTTTGAATTTCGGGTGATCCCTCTTGAGCATGTATGCTGCTGGTACTTGTTCTACATCAAACTTCTTCCGCAAACGACGAAACGCTTT
>CM032000.1:0-14544 GCA_018804465.1 Populus tomentosa
TGATAATTTTCTGACAATACTTACATGAATTTTTCTTGAATTCTTATCAACATCTATACCATATTGCCATCCAACATCAAGTCTATTGCCACCGATAGTTTTTTTAGATGGGTATCCTGCAGTTCAAGAATCAATATATACAATTATGCATTAATAAAAATATTAGACAGAATAGGAACACAGAGAAATCAAGACAATATCATTTAGAAAACATCATGGTATATTTACCAATTGTTCCAACTAGGAAAGATACAACACACACATAAACAAAGTATTAAGGATATGAAAAATGCATATTGACCACCAAGTATAACTGGAATTGGCAACTCCTACATGGTATAAAACGTGAAACTTACCCACAATTGATCATGATCCCAGAAAAACAAACTGAAACTAACATAAGAAATTGCAAACATATTACTTGCTCTCTATAGACCAGTTATAAAGCAACAAAATTATATATTAGGGTGCTCATTTAGAAGCCCTCTGGGGTACTATTTTCCTCTCCTGGTCCTACATGGAAAGTCTTGATCGGTTTGAAAACAGAATACTAGCCTTAAAAATCAATAGTCTAGTAACAAAAGTGAGGTCGATAACACGCGCTACAACAACTGTTTGTATGATATAGATGACTACACAAATATTCAGCAAATTTACCCCTAATTTATAATCAAATTAGGCAACAACAAGCACATATTTAATAAAAGAAGTATTTTTTCATTAAAAAAAAGAGTTTAGTTAATTAATAAAAGAAAGTTTTTTTAGCCATAGAAATCACAACCAAAAGAACCCATTAACAAAAGAAAACTCAAAACCCATTTTTGTGAGCAACAAAGAAGAATTGAAATATGTGAAGAAGCAATCAAGCATGACATAACTAAAGATCAATAGTAAAACAGTAGCTGAGTAAGATGGGGAGAAAATGTTGACTAATTTTTTAAGTAGAAGCAAAAGAAACCAAGGGCTTTTCACAAGGAGCCAATGTTTATACTTGGTTGGCAAAGATCAAAACTCATAAACTCATAAAAAAACCAACATTAAAAATAGCAGAAACATGGGTGTCATGGGTTTGTAAAATGCTTGGTATAAACATGATGGAAGAAAAGAGACAGTGCTGAAGATAGGTCAACACATCCAAGTATAAAAACATGGGCAGAAATAGAGTCCTGCCTAAAGATGACTTTCAAAGAAGAGAAAACTAAACTGGTAGCTGAAAAAACAATCTAGAGCCATGAAAAAACAAATTGTTGGCCACTAGTGATTTTGGGGTTCTTGCAGATTGGGATTGGGGAAAAGGGGAAAGGGTAAAGCAGAAAAGGAGAATGGAGACGTTGACAAGGGAAAGGGTAAAGCAGAAGGGCAGTTCATAAGTTGTTTTTCATTTCAACAGAAATCGTGAAATCGAACCAATTTTCACGTTTTTTATGAGTTGACCTGATTTTATACGAGTTTGACTGATTTTACCGGTTTTCGAGTTTGCTATTATAGGCAAACTAGGTTATAGAAAGAACCAAATCTCAATTCCTATTATGATCATGTACTAGACATCTCAAAAGATTGCCTAAACTCTTAATTTGACCATCAGTTTGGAGGTGGTGGGCGCTAGAAAATTTCAACTTAGTTCTCATCATATGACAAAGTGTCTTCCAAAAATAACTCATAAACCTAACATCACTACTCAAGACTATGGTTTGGGGAATGTCATACAACTTGACAATCTTGTGAAAATAGATTTTCGTAACTCTAAAAGCATCTGTGGTCTTAGTGCAAAGGATAAAATAGGCCATCTTAGAGAAGTGATGGACAACCATAAAGATAGAATCATTCTTCTTTGGCAGGTACATGAAAGCCCAAGCACATAGTTCATACTTCTTACCAGAGCAAATGGGAATAGGCAAAAAAGTGTAAATACTAGTGTTCTATTTTCTATGCTTAGCTAGTTGACATGTTCGATATTGACCTACCAACTTAGCTACATCTTTTTTTAAGCTAACCAAAAGAATTGAAGTTACACCTTTTCAATGGTTTTATTTCTTCCAAAGTGTCTTGAAAAACCTCCAACATAAATCCCCACATCAAAAAATCATGCATTGATGTCTCTAGGATACAAAGCTTATTATCTCAAAACAAATACCTTTCCTAGTGGTAATAACCATATACAACAGAGTTACTCTCATCTCTCATTGTCATTCTCTCAATGTCATGTATGTTTCTCCAAATTCTGGACAAGATTCATCCTTCTTTTTTAGTCTCTCAAATTCAATATCTTCAACACTCATTACGGATAACAGGGTTACGCGTATCAAGGCATCTACTGCCATATTTTCTGTTCCAAAATTATATTTCAATACAAATGAATAGGCTTACAAATACTCAAACCAATGATCATGCCTATGGTTGAGCTTCTTTTGAGAGTTGAGATTGCGAAGGGCCTAATGGTCACAATAAAAAACAAACTCTTGTGATAGCAAATAATGATGCCAATAATGCAAGGTCTGAACTACCACATAAAGCTCTTTATTATAGGTTGAGTACTTTGATTTGGCCTCGTTAAGTTTCTCACCAAAGTAAGCTATAGGGTGGCGTTCCTAGCTATGTACTCCACTTATACCAACTCCTAAGGCATCACATTCTACTTCAAACACCTAGTAAAGTTGGGAAGCTAGATTACTAGGGTCTCCGTCATCTTTTTAACCTTCACAAATGTCTTACTATCTCTTTTACTCCATTAAAACTCATTATTTCAAACAATTTATGACAGAGACATGACAGAGTTAAATCCCTTAATGAAACGATAAAAAATAGTCACAAGCTTAAGAAAACTACAAACCACATGAATATTCTTAGGCTCAGGCCAATCTACAATTGCTTGGATTTTTTAGGGATCAACAAAGATTCCCTCACAGGACACCATAAACCTTAAGAAAACCACTTGATCCATGAAGAAAGAACATTTTTTTGACATTGACAAACTTTCTTATGATAGTACAAACTTGAATGAGGTGATCTAAATGCTTCATTGGTTTTGCTATAAATAAGGATATCATCAAAATACACCACTAAGAATTTTCTTATAAAAAGCCTAAGCACCTATGTCATTACCCTCATAAAAGTACTTGGTGCATGGGAAAAGCCAAAAAGCATGACTAATCACTCATATAATTTATCTTTAATCTTAAATTTAGTTTTCCATTAATCTCCTAGATGGCTTCTAATATGATGATACTCACTTTTTAGGTCAATCTTAGAGAAAATTTAGGCTTTGGCCATCACATCTAACATGGCATCCAATCGAGGAATGGAAAAACAATACTCAATTGTAAACTTGCTGATAACTTGACTATCCACAAACATTCTCCATGATTCATCTTTCTTAGGTGTTAAAATGGCATATACTGCATAAGAGAGGGAAGACGATTGGTTGTTATGATTGTCATAGTAGTGGCTGATTGGATAACATGCATAGGGTTTAGGGATGAATGGGTCTATGTTAGAAGATGAAGAATTTTTTTTCCCAATCTAGATCAATTATTGATGATTCTACACAATTTCTAAGTTTTAGAAATAGTGTTGAATTTTGAGAATTTTCACAAGCCTTAAGAGAACGATTAATTGTAAAAACAATTAAAAGCCTATGCTTTAATACCAAAGTTGATATAAGACAATAATCTAAAAAAAGATAAAAGTAGAGAAAGAAAGAAAGAAGCCAGGAATTAAAAGTAGGGAAAGAAAAGCTAGGAAGAAGGAGAATTCATAGGAGGAATAGTCAAATAAAAAATTATCTTACAAAAACAAAAAATATAGCATAACCCTAAAACATCACTATTAAGCTCAGTTCATCAATTAAAATTGTCTAACACAAATAACACAAATAAAACAAAAACAATGAAATCGACCTAAATGGGCTTAATCTCCCAACCAAAAAGTAAAATTGAGTTTGCGATCAAATTCTGCAAATAGTACGTCATTAAGTGATCTCCGTCTAATTTATGTAGTGTCATTGAATAATGTTAAACACTAATTTTTTGAATAAAAAAAATTAAAAATAAAAAATAAATTTTTTTATTTTACCAGTCGGATCCGGTTCAATGCATTTGGCTTTGAACCAAACCGGGTCTGACTGGAACAATGGAGGGTGACTCCATTGTTCACGTGAACTATGAAGAGTGCATCACTCTCCACATAAGCAGTTCAACATTGCTTTCTCTTGCCATGCGTTACAAGTGAATAGTGGAGAGGGATGCACTCTATACAGAAGCAGCTGAGCACTGCTTTCTCTCGCCCTACGTTACAAACGTAGATTTCAATGGGCTCCATGAGCAGTAAACTGTGTTTTTTTCATTACCAAACATATTGCTCCTGCGTTTTAAGCAAAACGCAGAAGCAACATCCTAAAAAAATGGTATCTAAAATAAACTAGATGATGTGGTATTTCTAGTATGTAAAATTATGCTAAACTGTTGATTGAATGATGAGCTTGATGAGAGAAAAATCTGATAGAAGTCCAATGAGCCTTCTGTATTAAAAAGAAGAATCTTGTCTGGTTGTTGGTTTGAGATTCTAACTGATCATATGGGATTTAATGAACTAGATGGTAAAATGTTGGATTATACGCACCAGTTTTCCATTGTATGTGATTGGAGCATAAGAAGAATTACTCTTCTAAGCTGCCTGTGTAGGTGTAAAACAAGGATAATCGTTGACAAGAACATGCTAACTTAAGTGTTTTTAATTTGAAAGTTTTACGGGGAAAGCTCCGAAACTGATATAAAAGTGGAAGCTCTAATACTGCTTATTAACCTCTACCTCCCTCGAAACTAGTGGTAGAATACAGTGCACTGCAAGAATAGGGAGCTCAAAACGGTGCAAAGTGGGCATTATTTAAACTAATACACCTTTATATATTTCATATGGAACGATATTTTAAGGGAAACCCATTTCGTTATATAACACTTTATATAAAATTGTGTCCGCATAACAGTAGAGTCAATGCATGAAAAATCCGAGGGATATGTCAAAATAGGTGGGTTTAACTCAACTTTAGACCCTGTTTGTTTATGCATTTTAAAAACGTTTTTTAAAAAAATTGAAAATTTTGTTATTTTTTTCGTGCTTGAAATTAATGTTTTTTGCGTGTTTTTAGATTATTTTGATGCGCTGATGTCAAAAATAATTTTTTTAAAATAAAAAATATTATTAATCCCCTGTCACGACATGATTTGATTTATTATTGTGTCACAGGCTTCCTAGCTCAAATACATTTTTAACGGGTCTTTTAAGGACCAATAAAGCTAGCCCCACTCATATGGCAAGCTTTTATGAACTCATTTCATTCATACCCATTTCCAACACAAGTTCACCTGCTAAGTTTCCCACTATGAGGTTGGTTTTCACACAATAAAACAGTCACATGATAATTGACACGGCTAAAAGATTGATGTCTTCTCCCAAGTGCAGGAGTGTCAAAGTAATAAATAACCCGGCAAGACCGGGGTCGAACCATATGGAGGTTAATTATATAAGTTATAGACAACAATAATACAACAACAACAACAACAAGAAAGAAGAAGAAGAAGTTAATGAGAACTTTGAGATGGAAGATTAATGTAAGGATTAAACAATGATAAAAACAAATGTCAAGGTTAGAGGATCCACTAATGGTATTTCAAACAAGTATAGTATAAACTCTTATTATTCAACTAGAAACCACACACAAAGGAGGTTCCAATCGGATGAGTTGTCATTAATAGCTCATTATAAATTGTTAACATGATCATATTAATTATCTTATTTAAGTAACACCAAACTTTTAAATATTATCAGGAATTCATGATGTTAACTTATGTTAACAACAAATCAAGTTCCTTTTATAGCACAGGTGTAGGTAATACCATATAGTTGGGCTATGAGAGTGCCAAGCATTTATTGTACCAAGTGTTATACAACACAAATCTAGATTAATCATTTAACAAGCAAGGTATTAAGAATTAGTAAGATAAAAAGATAAGACATGTTAATATTAATTATTAAGGTCCATATTGAGTTTACACTATACTTATTCTTACACCATTAATGTAACCTTTTCACCTTGACATAATAAACTTAGCTAAACATAATGAAAGAGAGAAACATAAATAAACAAAATAAGATACAAGTTAACTAAAGTAAAAGAAAGGAAATGAAAAGCATAAACAAGATATTAATGAAAGCAAAACTTAAGAATTACAAAAAAAATATAAAGAGAGAAATAAAGAGCATGATCTTGATCTGAACAACCAAGATGCCTAAATGCATGAAAAATACCTCCTTTTATTGGCCAAAATTTGGAACTATTGATTTGATGACTAATTATTGAGTGGGTGGCCAACTCTTGACTTGGTGAAAATCCTTATCTTCTTGTCTGAATAAAACGTCATTGCTAGCATTAGAACTGGAACCAACTATAGCTCATTATGAAAGTTATGGGAAATTGTCTTATCTTTCCAGGAAAAAAAAAATTGAGGTCATTTGGACTTTTAGAACTTGAGATATGGGTTGAACATTAAACAGTGTTTGGGCTGCAGGACAGATTCAGACTTCTCTATTATTGCTATAATTTGGACTTGAAAACGACCTTTTTAAATCTTGGACTCCACATGAAAGTTGGAGGTCTATGTCTTACCGAATCTTTCCAAAAAATTGAGGTCATTTGGACATCTAAAACGCGAGATATGACCCAATTACCGAGTAGTGTTCCAATTTGGACTGCACTAACATCTCTTTTCTAAGTTTGGCCCTCTCTTTGTCCTTTCAATTTCAATACTTAAACTCATCAATTAATCCTTTTATTTATGTGATAGGCTGCATTTAAGATGAATATTTACCATAAATTAAAGGTATCTTATATTATTAGGTATGTTATTATAAAAACATGATTTAGTTAAGGAGTTATTGATACTTCAAGTGCAAAATGATGATTTAAAACCTTGATAAAAAAATACACTTTTAAGTACTAATCACACACCCCAACCAGCTTATTACTAGTCTCTAGTAATCAAAGCGTTAAAATAGAAAAACAATTTGCAATTCCCATAAAGCAAGGCATTCATCATTCAACTTTTATTAATCTATCCAGATAAACAAACTCTCATTAAATTCATATATCTGCTCTATACCTCTTAAACAAGATATTAATAAACCTTTCTTTTGTGCTCAAAATATCAACATATAGTTATGGGGCTTTACTTGGAAGAAAACAAAATTTTTGTTCTAATGTTTAAGGTTAACTTCCTTGGGTTAGGATTATTATCATTTTCTTCTTTTTTCTTTTTTTCTTAAAAAAATATATATACATATAAATTAAAACACAATGCATCTTTAACCCGTGTAACGAGCTTTCGGCTAATGACTCCCAGACCAGTTGATCTTAGGGCATTAGGTGTTAAGACACCCCTATAAGCTTAGTAACTCGGGTTGCAGATACTAATACGTAGATAGTGCAATGTTTGATTCCCTTAAGCTTTTCTCCTTAACCCATGTAAATTCATTTTATTCTCTTGGCTATGGTTGTGACTAAATGTCCTTGATGGGGAGAAAATATACCTTCGATGATATTAAAGGGGTCTTGCTGAGCTCAAAGCATTCTGGTGGCAAATACCTAAAATTACAAAATAAGAAAACAAAATCAGAATTTTGCCCATATAGCTAAACTAGAGAAGATTTATCAAGAGAGTATGAGATAATTGTCTAGAACTTACTGCAAGTGCATTTATTTCTTGAAGCAAAAGATCAAACATTTACAACATCCAAAATAACAGATAACAAACTTCAGTGTTACTGCCCAATAAGTTCCAGCTCCCTGAGATGTAAGTTCTACTCCCTAAGATCCAACGTCTTTCTCCACTATCTTGCTAAGACTAAAATTAGTAAATTTTATGATACCGAATCCATCAAAAAGAACATTCCCAAAATCACAGATGACAAACTTCAGTGTTACTTGCCAATAAGTTCCAGCTCCTTAAGATGCAAGTTCCATTCCTTGGGATCCAACGTCTTCCTCCATTATCTCGTTAAGACCAAAATCAATAACTTTTGCGATACCGAATCCATCAAAAAGAACATTCCCAGGCTTCAGATTATAATGGATAATATTTTGTGCTCTTTTATTCAAGTATACAAGGTCTTGAAATATATGGAACCTTTTGACACAAATACTATATGTTTTGGTGGCCTAAAGCTTCCCCAACAATAACTTTCTCTCTCTAAACCGAGATCTGGCGACTGAAAAAATTATGGTACCAAGATGTATTTTTTTAAAAAAAATAATGGGACTAGCCAACTTAGACACAAACCATACCATATGTCAATGGACAATTAGGCAAGTAATGCTCTCTTCCTCAAAGCATGGATACTTGAGATCTAACTGTTCATTGCCATCTCCATAAATGCTTAGATAACTACTGCACTGCTATGAACACACTTGATTTTGATGTAGAATGTCTTGTGAATATGTTTTTATGTATTTATAATAAATACATTTCTTGATATTATTTTGGTGAACTTCCATGACTGAAATATAATCAAGTGGCTTTGCTGCTGCTAAATATATAGCAACATATTGTCCACATGTTCTTTTATTCAACATATTGTTGCTCTAATAATTAAGAACCGGAAAACATTTGAAAATTGAGTAATGTGAGAGACAAGCAGCTAAAAAGGAAAATCTAGTGTTTTTACACCTGGAATCTTCTCACATTTCACCATCCCAGAGTTCATCAAATGTCCTGTATGCACCATAACTCCCATGTACAAAAGTAGTTCCTGTAACAAGCCTCTCCTGCATGTTTAAATTATAAGGTCAATCATTTTGAAGGAAGTACATTACTTTTTATAGCTCATGAATGATTTAGTTGCTTGAAATTACTTGATAAATTCAAAGAGCCAATATGTGACCCTAAGATTCATCAAGTATGTAAAACATGAGCCTAAGTGCATTAATGTAACATAACACTTGCATGACCAAACCCATAAAATCTTGCAGGCTGATTCAAACAAATTTTTATATAACTGTAGTAAACTATTACTTACTCAGAACTACAATTATCAGATATATAGTAGGTGTAGTGCAACTCGAGATAAAAAAATATATATTAGGTAGAGCAAGTGCACATAAACATGCACATGCATAAAATATTGAGAGAGAACCTTGTCACTTGCCTGCTCAATTTCAGAAAGCTTGGAAAATAAGTCTTTAGGAATAGACTAGTAAAAAATGTCAATGTTTTCCATGATTCTTGCCTCATTTATGCTTTTAGGTAGCACACTGTAGCCCATTTATAGTCCCCAAAGAAAAGCCACTTGTGCTGGAGATTTGCCTAATTTCTCAGCAATCATTTTAAGAATTAGATTCTTGAGAACCTCAGTCTTAATCTTTTATGAACCGGTGGAACCTAATGGTGCATACCCCTGAAGAAAGCAGGTGGGAAAAGGAAACAAGGGAAGACAAATTACCATCATAGTAATTAATAATTTGACTTTTGTTTCCCTTTAAAATGAATATATTTATTGCATTAGGAAAGGAAGATTTATAAACAAACTAGCAGAGAGATCAATATTGCAAAATCAGTAGCTCTTGACAAGATATTTTAAAAGATAGACTACACTACCTAAGATTCAAACAAGAAATGTAGCCACCAAACAAACATAACCGAAGGAATCCTTCACAGACATCCAGAAAGGATAAAACCACTTGTAGTGAAGGACAAAAGCAAATTATCAACAATGTGGTAGGCAATCCACATCAATGATCAACAAATACAGAGAAATAACCATATATCACTACAAAAAAATGCATTACTATACTCTATAGAGAAGATAAGAAAACCTCAAACAATAAACACCATCACTTGGACAGCACAGAAAGCAGAAGCTAGACCAATGCTCCCTAAATCTTGTGGTTTGGTGTAATAGTTCCAAACCATTGTGGGCGGCCGTGACAACAACAGAAAATAATAATGCAACAATAATAATCCAGCACTTTAAAGAAGAAAAGAAGTTTAACTCAAAATGAATAACAAAGAGAGTGTTGAATCCATGAATATGTTAGAAAATCCTTCATCTATTCATATGCCTTTGTGAGAATTTGGATAGCAAATTGAAATCCGAAAAACTTTAACAACAAAATTAATCTGTTGTTGCTAAGGATCAGGAAAAAATTATTAAAAAGTGATGCATGATAAGGTACCATCATCGTAATATGAGACTTTTTCAAAGATCCACGAGAAGACTACTACTCCAGTGGTCCTATTTTATACTCACAGATAAGTAAACTCCTTCGGATTTGTTGCTACCTAATTTTGACCCGTGTTTTGATAAATTTTTTTTAAAATAATAATAATAATAATAATAATAATAAGGGTTTATATGTGGCGATAACATATAGCATCAGGGCTAATATTAAGGAAGCAATATGTCAAGGAGATAATTATTGAATCATATATAATTACTGCAATATAAATACCATAGATATATGATTTGATCTGTGCTGGTTATGAAAAATAATCACTGCAATATAAAATACCATATATATAGGATTTGTTGGTGCTGGTTATAGAAGACAATCTCTGCAATAATTATTGCAGTATTTCTTTAAATAACATGTTTAGAAATTTTCTATATAAATGAACCTCCAACCACATGCACACAGGGATAAAAATATTCAAAGGGGGGCAATTTTTTAGAAAAGCGGAGCCAAACAAAGAAAAAACCCTAAAGATAAAAAAGAACCTAAACCCGTTTCTCTTCCTTAGCCACAACCCCTCCTCTCTTAAAAAATAAAAAATAAAACAGCCGCCGCCCATTCCCCCACCTTCTTCTTATCTCACATCCTCCAACAACCATCACCAGACCTTCCCTCTTTATGGCTCAGCTCCACAGACCACCTCCTGGCCGTTTCTTCCCCTTCACCAGCACACCTCACTCTCCCTTTCATCTTCCCCGCTTACTGCCCCTGCACTCTCCTTTCTCTACCGCCAGCCAAACAGACCAAGAGCTAAACCCCAAGCCTCCAACAGCCACCGCTTCCCCGACCTCCTCTCGTTTCTCTCCCAAACCAACACAAACCTTCAGCCCCTCACCTGCCTCTTTTCCCCCGATTTTTTCCATCAGCTCCTCCTCCTAGCACTGGTGTCCCCGCTAACCCGATAGACCCAGCAACCCATCTTGTCCTGAGCCGCCATAGCCCCTCGGCCACGATCTCCCTCTCCCCCTCACAGGCGATGACCCATTCAGCCATCACAGAAACCAGCGGAGGTGATCCACAATTCTTCACGCTTCACTACACTATCATCAAATAGCCTCTTCAATGCACAACCAACCTGAAAAACCATCAACTAATTCTCAAGATAGATTAATCTTTTGTTTTATTTTTTTTTCTTATCACCACTAAACTGGAACACAAGGATGAATTACTTCACATATCAGCAAGTTTATATCACTCGCTAGAATTAATGGAGGTTTGACCTTGCCTGCTCAAGCCAAATGTTTCGGTGACAGAAGGCCAAACATCATGAAGGGAATTAACAGGTGGATAAAGCACAAAGAATTACATGAATATGCTTGATGCAGAGAGCAATAAAAACAAAAAATGGCTGACCATTTCATCTTTCAAGACTTAAAAGGTATTTCAATATTTATGCAAACACCATTGTCAAGCGTAGTGAGTTGACACAATCTATTTTGTGATTTGTACCTTGTAAGCATTAGACGATCAACTATCTAATCCCATACGTTATATAGCAGTAAGTAGAGCAATGACCACCTTACATTGCTCAAATGAAGGAGGAATAAACAATTATGGGAAACATCACCTCTATCTCGTTTGCAGTAAAGTTTGTGCATAGTCAATGTGTCTATAACCCACCTGCATCACAATTATTTCACACGCAGACCACTATAAGCATTAGTTGAAAAATTAGTTGTTATCTATTCAACACAAAAACCTTACAAAATCACTCCCAAAGATATTGATAGGCATTATAAAGTGACAGCATCACCAACCCACACTAGGGGCAGCCCCTCCATGTTCCCTTAATACAATTGAAGGGAATTCTTGCCAATCTACCCTGTGTGCTCGGGAACACTGTCTTGTTTTTCATTTTAGTCCTTGACACATCTCATGTTTTAATACATACAATCTCAGTTTCTGTCATGCTTTTAATCCTTAGTTGATTGGAAGGAAGGAGGAGGAGGAAGGCAAATCAATTGAAAATTTTTTAGAAGAGAGAAATAGTGTTGAGTTTCATCACATTCAGTACTAAAAAAAATAATATTTATATGAATATGTTTGTCTTCTCAAGAGGGCGTTAATAAAGTTGTTTTTTCTTTCCTCATTGAACATCTAGAAAAAAAATAGATTTAGTTCATTTGGTTTAATGTTTATCTTATGAAATGACTTGGGGTTCGTAATTGATTTATCAAGATTTTTATGGGTTTTTTTATGTGTTTTCAAGTGAAAACAAGCAAAAAAAAAAAAAAAAAAGAACAAGTTTTTGAAGTTATAGAAAGTTTTGCTCTGATTTTTCAATCACTAAAGGTCATCAAAAAATTTACCAACATGCAACTTGCCACATGATTATTTAAAAAAAAATCCTAGAGAAAATAGAGAAAAAAATGCCTAGTCTTTTGAGGTTGGATATAGTTTTGGTACTTGAATCAAAGACCTTAAGGTAAAATAAAAACAAATCAAAAGCTAAAGAAGAGGCTCAAAAATTAGAAAAACAAAAGTCTAAAAAACTCAGGAACCGGTTGACCAGTACTGCAGGCAAAAACTAACTAGCAGTTGGAGTAGAAAGATAGTCATCTTAGGAGCCTCCAAATGGCCCGAAGTTGAGTGTGGAATCTATATTCCTAGGATACAAGTCTACAAGTCAGTATGCTAACATACCATCAAAAATTCTATGAGGCAAACCTCTCAATGAGTCTAGAAAATATAAGAAATATACTTTATTGTCCTCTCGGTACCAGAGCGTAGCAGTTGGACTATGGTGAGAGGACTAATCGAGCTAGAATTATGTGTTAACTTCTTTCTCTTTTGGAGGTGTAAGGATGCTTACTAAAGTAGAGGTTTCGCATGTCATAAATGACCATAAAAATGAGATTGCACGCCCAAGATATCTCCCTAAATCAGGTTGAGAAGGGGCACTCAAGAATAGATGGTCATGGATCTCTACCAGGTAAATTACAAAGGATACATACCGAGAAGGGGAATAATGTGAAGCACATTGCAAACATGTCCAGTAATATAAAGCTCGACCCAAGGAATAACAGCTAGAAGATGAAAGAATGTTGTTGGGTAGTGGCTCGAGAACTAGATGATAATGGTGTATAATGTCCTCGGGTCTGATATCCCTTATGCTTGTCTTCTAACTAAGTCAATCGTGAATTTTCCTAAAGAGTGACCTTTCCATATATAGATGATCTAAGAAGAGTTGATCCAGTAGAGGAGTTGAATGGAGTTCCCCCATATTGGCAACACGGTGGTTACCAAGAGGAAAGGCCTAAGAACCCAAAAAATATTGGACATCTTTGTATCTTAGAGTCATCCAGAAGAGTATAGCACTTTGAAAAGCAATAGTCACATCATTGTTGCCCATCTAACAACTAGTAGTCTAATCACAGAGAGGTAATAGCACCATCATCAATACATTAAACAAACATCTCTTTATAATGATCTCTATTGAAATAAATCTTCCTCCAGTCCCAAGAAGATACTGAAAGAGGTCTAACATGCTATAAAAAACAACCCTCGAGCAAAATATTATGCACTCAATTTGACCAAACTATTAATATGTCTGAAAGTAGTCTCCAGACATGCTTCAGAATAGTTGATGTATTCCAAGTCTTAATCGTCTTAAAGCCAAGGATCACCTTGCTTAAAACAATAACATATAGAAATCTAAGCTACTTTAGCCCCATAATAAATAAATAAAAAAACAGAGAGAGAATAACCCTTCTAGAGAAAGACAACTAAAATGCCCTCAATTCTCATGATAATAGAACAAGATAGAATAAACATAAAATACCATTATACTTGGATCGAAAAGAGAACAAATTTTATCAATTGACAATGTTCAACATAAGTAAGAGAAGTTGAAGTCCACAACTTAATCCTTGAGAGAATTCGCTCAACCAAAGACATGCAATCATTATGTTTTAGTTCAGTAAAGATCAAAGAGACTCTCAGATACATGATCAACAAATAACCCAACTTAAAAACCAAAAGAATTTGCAAAGAAGGTCCAAGCTCATCATTAACAGCTAATAAGAAAGCCTGGCTTTTTGCTAGATTTGTGACCAGTCGAGACAGCCTAGCAAAATCATCTAAGACCTTCCTCACAATCCCTACCAAATCCATATCTGCCCGACATAAAATCACAAGGTCATTGGCAAAGCATAAATGAATAATGACATTTTCCTGACACTGCTAATGTTGTCCAAAATGTTTTTTCCATGAATTTTAAAAAATATAAAAATATTATATATATATTTTTTATAAAATCTAGTCAA